>RJWJ010016457.1:0-34450 GCA_004363605.1 Indri indri
ACACCTCTGTTCCCACTGGAGGCTTGGAAGAGAGGGGGTTTCCCTCCGGGCTCTACTCAGGAGTCTGACACATCAGAGCAGCAGAGACAGTTGATGGCTAAGTGCAACATGCCCTTACAATGTGCCGGGCACAGTCTAAGCACATCACACACATCAACTTATTTAATCTTTGCAACAGCCCTGCAGGGCAGAAACTATTATCATCCCCATTTTACAGACAGGAAACAGAGGCACGGAAAGTTAGGTATATTGCACAGGATACTCCACTGGTAAGAGCCAGGCTGTCTGGCTCCAGAGTTCACGCTTTCACCAGGCCTACGTGGATGTTAGTATTAATTGTGCATGTGTGTGCGCGAGGGCCCGTAGCTCTCCCCCGCCCAGGCTGCCTCTGCCTCTAATCAGTTCCGTGAGGCTGGGGCTCAGTCTTTCTGCCCCCTTGCCAGGAGGAAGAACAGCAACAAAGCAAAGCCACATCTGGACACAGAGGTGCTTGGGTGTGGGGCGAGCTTGATTCTCAGCACCTGCTGCAGTTGGAATTTTGGCCACTCCCGGCCCCATTCTGGGCACAAACAAGTCCTTCCTCCAACATTTGGTGGTTGCTGGAAAATCTTGTCTCCCTGGAGCAAGGGGGAGACAGAGGCTGTATCATCAGGGATCTGCCATCTTTCAAGTTGGGGGCTAGGACTGTCCTGACCAGGGCTCATGTCTAGCATCGTCGGGGGGTGGGGGAGACCCAGTGCTCACCCCACTCTGGACCTTGGGAAGGGAGGCAGCATCTCTTCCCACAGCCTCCTGTCCCCCTCTCCCCTGGCTCCTCCTCCTGCGTGTCCGGGGCACGTGCTCCTCTCCACTCTCAGCCTGGCTGTCTGCCGCCTTGCCTGTCTTGCAGGCAGAGAAGCGCCATACCTGTGTGCCAGAGAGGCACAGGTGTGTCTGCACCACTCTCACAGTGTACCACCTGCTGGAATCTTGGCGTAGGGCAGACTCGGGATGGGATCCACGGGAGAGACAGTCTGTGGCATAATTAAGAGGGAGCAAAACACAAAACAAAACAATGTTTTCCTTCCTCTCTCTTTTCTACCACTTGCCCTAATTATTTTCCCACTTTAAAATTCTACATCAACTTTAATTAAGCTGGCCTCGGGCAGGGAAGTCTGGCAAACTTGGAGAAGTTCACTTGTTTATTTTCTTATCACAGTGATTGGATTTTCAAGGTTCTCTCTCTCTCTCTCTAAGGCAGCCTCCTGCCCGCGGGGGGACAGGTGCAGCTGAGAACTGGCTGGCTGCAGCCCAGAGGGAGGCACTTCTCTACAAAAACCTACTGTTGGCCGACTCACACTCTAGCTTTGCGCCGTCCCCCTTGCTCCACCCTGCAAGGTCAGGGTGTGGTAGAGGCAGCAGTTGTTAAGCAGTGGAGAGAGTGCTGGGTTAGGAGTCCAGAAACTTGGGTTAGAAGCTCACTTTCGCCACTTATGTTTTGGGCACAAGTCATTCATTCATTCACTTGTTCATTCATTTATTCTTTCATGTTCTCTCACTGATTCATTCATGCATTCACTCACTCACTCACTCATCCATTCTCTCCCCATCACACCGAGCAAGGATACAGGCCTGCTTCTGCCCTCCCTGGCAAATCCTTTGACTTCCATTTCTTCATCCCTGCCTCCCTGGGTTGTTCCAAGGACAAAAAGAGATGACGTAAGTGGAAGGCAGGATGGCTCCTGGCTTAGTCTGGAGGCACCTCATGACACCTCTCATATTATATCCATCACCAGATGTGGGCCGTGGGTCTTTCTGGGCCTTGGTCTTCCTGGTAGGGCAAATTCCTAGACCATCTCCAGAGTCAGGGATGTTAGATGAATACTGAAGTTTGCTGAATTTTGTGATAAAGTGGAGGATATGAAGGCTGGGGCTCTGGGAGGCTGGCTGGGGAGCTCAGCACATTGGTGAGGTGTCCTGGGCTGTAACAGAGATTGATGGTGTCTGAGGCTCAGCCCGAAAGGTGACTGAGGATAGGAGGAGCTGGCAGGTGTCTTTGCTGGTTTGGTGGGGAGGTGGTGCGTGCATGCCCTCGCGGATGAGAGCGCGAGTGGATGAATGTGTGAGTAAATGAGCGAAAGGGTGATTGGGCAAAGGACTGACTAGGCAAATGAATAAGTGAGCAGCTGAATGATTGAATACAAGAATAGACAACAAAATGAATGGATGGATGAATGAATAACAAGTAAGCAGCTGAATAGGAGCAAATGAATGAGTGAGAAAATGAGTGAGAAAAAGTGAGCAAATAATTAAGCAAAATTAATAGACGAATAAGTGAATGGCTGCATGGGTCACTGAGTGATTGGGTGAATTAATTAGGGAATGACTGAAAGAATGGTGAGTGGATGAATGGTGTGTAGATTAATTAGGGAATGATCGAGTAAATGAATCAATGAGTGGGTGAATGAGTGGATAAAAATGAATGGATGATCTTAGGAACAAATGAAGAGATGAATGGGACTGAATGAATGAATGACTGAGTAAGTGACTCTGGTCCCCACCCCGGGACTGAAGAAAGGGAGCTGGTTGTCGGGGACGTGGTAGGCCAGGCGGTGCTGGTTCCCTGTGACAGTTCTCCCCACTCCCCTCCCTGCATGGCCGCAGGGCCCCCTTGCCTTCCAGCCCGTCAGCAGCTGTTCCCTTACGTGCAGAGACCTACAGGATTGCCATGTATCCTTCCCTCTTCCACCAGAACTGCACCCAAACTATAGAAATGCAGATGTCAGTAAAATAACATATCTCTAGTGGCTTGTCTACCTGTATCCCTCACTGCTGAGAAATAACTTGCAGCAGCGGGTTAAGCTGACAATAAACACAGGAATTGACTTCAGTGGGAATGAACTTGCTTGACTGTTGACAAAAATCTAAGGTGATGCAACCTTCGCTGGGCTTGTTGCTTGCTCAGGTGGCAGCCTGGCTGAGCTTCTCTCTTCTTGGGACCAGTGTGAGGGACAATGCCCCAGACTGATGGAAGGGTCCCTGTGCCTGAGCCAAGAGGTAGGTCGCAGTGTCCTGCAAAGGCTGGGACTTTGTGGGGAGTGTGCACTTTGTGTTGAGATAATGCTGTGCAACGTGGGCACTGGGGAAGGCATCTCCCCTCCCCTTCCTACTCAGGCAGTTGGCAAAGAGCAGGCAAGGGCTGGAAGCTGCCTCCTTCTAGTCCGGGCCCCCTCCCCCATTCTTACCAAGCCATTCAAAGCACAGGTTTGCAGAGTGGCCACAAGCAGGCTGGTGGTAGGTCACTTAGGGGAGTGGCCAGAGCCCCAGGGCGTTAGCATCCAGCCACTGCCAGCAGCCTGCCCAAGGGGCAGCCAGCAGGAAGGGAGACAAAGGTAGGCAGGCTTCAGCAGAGGGCACTCACGTCCTAGGAATCTGCACTCAGCCACCACACGCGTTTGCTCATGGTTTCCCAGGGAAGCAGAGATCATGAATCTCGGTAACTCGAGCCCAGGGCCTCATCACTCAACGTGATTGTGGGGGGATTGAGAGCTAGAGTGGATCAGTCTAAACAAAACACGCACACAGGGGACTCGTCCAAACGAGCCCGATCGGCCACCACTGCCACCCCCCCACACCACCACTAGCAGAAGCCGGGGAGGGGCCAGGGAGGGGGCTGGCAGCCTCTGATTTCTTCCTGGGAGTCTACCCTCACCCCCCACCTGTGAGCCGGTGGGAGACATGAATCTCCCTGGCAGCAACTTGGGCCAGCTCAGCCGTTTTCAGGGATGTTAATGAAATGCGGGAGCACTTGTCCTTTCAGACAGCGGCCCCTTTTATTTGGGAATGAAAAGCTGCATTAGTCTGAATGAGGTTTGGAGGCCTCATAAATCCGGCGCTGGCTGCCTCGTGGGGGAGCAGGGAGCGGAGGCCTGGCTGGTGGGTAGACTTGTTTACCAACAATTTGAAAAGCTGGGATTGGCGGCTCCCAATCCCCAGAGATATGACTTGAGATAGTGCCAGACCTAGTGCCTACTGGCGTCAGGGCAGCCTGGGGAGGTGCGCAATGCCGCCAGGGAGAGAGGGCTGCAGGTTTCTCTTCATGAGTTAGGGACACCTGAGCTCCCTAGTTTGTTCTGGTAAAGTGCCCAAATCCTGTTCTACTCTTAGTCTTCCTACAAGCAGCCAGGGGCCCCAGGGGGCCTCTGCAGAGGTGATGAGGATCTTTCCCTGGAGCCCGTCCCCTGCTCAGCCCAGGGGCTATAGAACAAGGGTTAACCCTGCAAGCTCAGCGGTCTGATGAGCCTGCATATGCACCCTGGACCCTCATCCACAGTGCCGGGCAAACAGTGCTGCCCAATAAATTCTAGAGGCAGGGAGGGAAGGAGAGAGGGAGGAAGGAAGGAAGGAATGAAGGAAGGGAGGGAGGGAGAGGGGGGGAAGAAGGAAAGATCACATACTACCTGTGTGACTTTGGATCTCTTAACCCCTCTGGGGCTCAAAATTTTCATCTGTAAAATGGAAAAATAGCAGAGATGCTATCGTAGTGGGCTGTGGAGACGATTAGATGAAGTGATGCGTGTAAGGTAGTATGTTGTCTGGAACACAGAAAACACATAATAAATACGTACCAGTGGTCATTATTATCATTGCTGTTGTTTTTGTTGCAATGCATCCCCCCTCCCTCAGACTGGGAGGGAACAGGCTGCTATCAGTTTGGGGAAACCTCTGCGTTGCAGTGTGGCTTGCAGATAGGTCAAGAATAAGGCCCAGTCTTGGGTTGGGGACCACAGCTTCCCTCTGACCCCAGGGTTGCAGGTGAGCATCCAAGACCAGTGACTGAGCCCACAGCCTGTGCAGCTGGGAGGCTGTTTCCCACCGCAGCCCTGCGTGGCAGCAGAAAAAGCCTCCATCCGCAGCACGCTGGGTAACTCCCGCCCACTCTGGGATGCAGCAGGAGCAAGCCCAGCTTGCTCTGCTTCCCTGGGGGTGCCGAGGGGGCTCACGGATGACAGGGCCACACTGTCATCCTCTCAGGGCCCCAGATTCCCATCTGCCTTCATCCACTCACTCCTCCAGTGCCGCTCTCTTGCTAGCTGTTTTGGAGGCTGCTCCTCCTCTTCCTGCCCCCCATCCTTCTTCCCTCCCTCCCACTGGCCTCTGATCTGCTCACTCCTGAGAGCCACACCTCTACCTTTCTGCTTGTTCTGTTTCCCTGCCAAGCTTGCAGGACAGCCCATACAGAATTAGCATCCAGGCTCTCCCCTCCTTGCCCCATGCCTAAACCAGCCTTGGACACTGTTGGCGATGACGCCTTTTTAAGCCCAGGTCCTTTGCTTCCAGTTCAGGTCCCTTCCCATCTCCATCAGGAGAAGAATTTTCTTCCGTAGAGAACAGCCAGGCCTTTTGGTTCCTTGGGGCAACCAAACCAGCTGCGGGAGCCGATAGGCAGGCCATGGGGAGGGGGTTCGTCTTCAACGAAGAGGCTTCCCCAGCTGCATCCTGCGGGGCGGATCCCTCTGCTCCCCTCTCCCGCACTGCCCCTGCCTGGTGCCCATTGAGGACGGTACCCTCTGTGAAGAGGTGGCAGCTGCTGCCTCTCTGGTTCTGGTCTGCCTGTCCTTCCCTCTGGTCCCTCGGGCGACATTTTCCAGTGGCTGTTTGGGAAACCAGCCGCTCCTGCTCCAGGACCAGGCAGGCCCAAGTTTGGCAAAGACTGACACCCAGTAACCTCCATTTGCTGGATTTTCCAGGATGTCCTCGGGACGGGCACACCTCTCTCTGTTCTTCCCAAGGGAGCTCAGGGAGCCTCCCCTCCTCCCACAGCCACAGTGCCTCCACTTCAGGCACGGTGTGGAGTCCCCTCCCTAACTGGTGGGGTTGGCCACACTGCCATATTCACATCCCCACACAATGCCACGGTCCCCTGAGCCCAGACAGGGAGGGAAAGAAAAGAGGGAAATTAACAGGCGGCTTGGAGCTCGACTCATAGTATATTTGTAAGAAAATTAAAGATTTGCTCTTCAGATGTTGGGGGCCATGCTCTTACCAGACAGCTGGCAAAAGCGAGAGATTGGGAATGATGGAATAGATCAAATTATTTAAATGAGAAAAATAAATTCGCACACAGCCTAGCCGCTGCCCGGTGACAGACCCGTTTATTTATCTACTGTATCGGTACCGCTTTGTCTCTGTCAAAAAGGTCATTAAACTCGCCTAACTGCGTAATCCGCAGCCTCCTGCTCCAGCCTCGCTCCACAGCCCTTCCCTTCCCTCGACACCCAGCGCCACGTGAAAAAAAAATTATTATTGCTAATAAACAACGTTTCTTTAACCCTTTCAGCTTGCTCCTCCACGGGTGCTGCTTCGCCCCATGGAAATTTACAGTTCCTTTTTATTCTCTCCCAGGAGCAAGGGGGAGGGGGCAGCAACCCCTCCTGCACAGCTGGGAGAGAGGGCCGAGAGCAAGCGGGGCCAGCGCACACGCCCCTCTAATCCGAGGCGGTAGCGGGGTTCCTCGAAGCCCGAGGAGTTGCGGGCGCGGTCAAACCCTGCCTTCCACAGCAAGGGGCCTGGCCTGGGCTCTCCCACCCCTGCCAGCTCCTGCAGCTCCCCTGGCCCAGCGTAGACAATTCTCTTTGAATTCTGTCTTCCCCAATCCCCAGCCCCAACTCTGCTTCCAGAAGGAATGCGGTTGGGGAGGGAAACCTGTCCCCGGTCAGTCTCCCGCCGCTGCCGTCCAGCCAGCGCCGGCCGCGTGGAAGCTGCCAGGCGAGGCTCCGCAGAAGGCGGGCTCCGGGTCTCGCTGCTCCCGGCGGGCGCGTCTCCTCCAGCTGGTCGGGCCGCTGGGCTGCCGCCGTCTCCCAGCTCGCGGTGCCAGTTCTCGCGCTCCACGCCTGGCTCCCGGGCTCCGTGCCCTCGCAGTTGAAGGGACTGGGGGCGGCAGGGCGGATGGGGACGTCTGGGAAGCGAGGAGAGTCCTCGTTCTCCGGCCGTCCCCCTAAAGCGAGTCCAGGGTCCCCTTCCCCGCCCCCTGCGCAGGTGTGAGCCCGCGAGCGTGCGCCTCGGCGGGTGTGAGTGTGAAGTGTGTGTGCGCGGGGGAGTGCGCGGAGGGAGCGCGGGCGGCGGGCGGCGCGGGAGGCGGGAGGCAGGGCGCGGGGGAGGGGGCTGGGAGGGAGTGTGTGCGCGCGTGCAACTCCACTCCGGGGCTTTGTGCGAGCCCGGGCGATAGCATCGGCGGCGGCTGGAGGAGGAGCGGCCGGAGACGCGTGCAGCCCGCCCGCCAGCGCCCGGCAGCCGGGGCAGGTGGGAGCCCGCGCGGGAGCCGAGCCGACGCGAGCCGGAGCCGGAGCCGAGTCCGAGCAGAGCCCGGGCGGAGCCCAGGAGCCTCACTCGCGGACGGCCCGTGGGCGGCAGCCAGGCGGGGCGGGCGCCAGCGGGGCGGCCCCCCAGTAAGATGTGCGCGGCGCCGCGGGGCGCCCCCCACTCGCAGCGGCGCTCAGGAGCCGGGCGGCTGGGCCAGGCGGCGCCTCGGGGGCTGCTGCGCGCCCGCGCCTAGAGCTGCCGCCCCAGGGAGCCCGCCACGGCCGCGCCCTGGGCACGCTCGGCGGCGCCCAACGATGACCGCTCCCTGGCGGCGCCTCCGGAGTCTGGTTTGGGAATACTGGGCCGGGCTCCTCGTGTGCGCCTTCTGGATCCCGGACTCGCGCGGGATGCCCCACGTCATCCGGATCGGTAAGGGCTCCCTAGAGCCGGGGGTCTCCGTGCGCCCGGGCGGGGGCGGGAATGGGGGACCTCTGAACGCGATCCCGGGAGATTTTTCCAACCTCTCTCCGGGCTGCCGAGCCGGTAACCACCTGGAGGCTCGTCCCGGTGAGGACAAAGTTCCAAAGCTGGGGTCAAGGGCCGTACTTATTGGGGAGGAGGCGGCCGGGCCGCAGCGGGCGAGGGGCCCTTGGCGCGGTCCTGGGAGGTCAGACCTGGCGGAGTGTGGCGAAGCGTTCCGGTCCCAGCCCGAGTCGCGGGCGCATTTCGCGGCGACTGCCAGCATGACCGGCAGCAGACCGAGTTTGGGATCCGGCTTCTCCGCCGAGTGGGAACCCTGGGGAAGGCGCCAACTTCTCTTCTCTCCCCTTCCTGCTCCCCTCGGGCCCCTCGCCCCCACCTCGGGCACAGCTCCAGCGGCCGCGGCGGGGGCGCAGGGAACAGGTTCGCGTGACGAGGGCAGCCGGTCTCCTCTCCGGTGGCTTCCCTCGGCCTCGGTGGCCCCTATTCGGCCCCGTGGCGTGGGGCAGGGAGGGACCGTCCCCCGCTGCTCGCTCCAGCCGGTCCCTTGAGGCCCAGGCCTCTGCGCCCGGGGCAGCGCGGCTGGGGGAAGGGAGCGAGGAGGCCGCCCAGCGCAGCCGGGGAAGGCGGCCGAGGGCTGCGAGTGGTTTGTAAAGTTAGCCGGAATCCCTCCGCAGCTGGCGGCGGCTGGCAGGGCTGCGCGCGGCTTTTTGAGGCTGGGGCTTCTCCGCGTTTCTTCTCGCCCGAGACTCTTACTCAGGGCTTTAACTTTGTTGTGGCCGCCCAAGGCACCCTGCAGGCAGCGCTCTGGGCTGTGCGGGGACCCTGCGCGTCCCAGGCCGGCGACCGGCACGGCTGGGCCCGGCTGGGCTACGCCGGCGCCTCCATCACGGCGAGCCCTGCGCCCGCCGCCAGGCCGGAGACCTGGGCCGCCTGGGTTCACAAGGCCCCACCGCCGGCGTATGGCACAAGGCGAGCAGAACTCTGCCGAGCCAGGGCCACCTTCCTGCTCTGCGGCTCTTCTCCAGGGCGGACCGGGGGCTGCCCAAGCTGTGAAAGGGTGCCGGGAAGCCGTGTCGGGCTTGGTTTCCGGACTTGAGATTTTCTTAGGAGGAGATCGGAAACCCCAGAGGGTCTGTCTCCTCCCCAGCTCTCTCCCGGGAGCCAGATCATCTCGAACTCATATCTGGATGGGGCGGAGCACAGTCCTCAGCTCTGCCCGCTCTGAGGTCTTTCAGTCCGTGCTCAGGACCCTGGCAGGCGGATTCGGGAGGAGGCCAGGCACAGGCACGGCACGGGAGGGGACTCTGGGGACAGACCTCACGGTCATGCTTAACCCTTTGCAGTCCAGTCTGCTCCTGGCAAGCCAAAAATGCCTTCTATCTCCGTGTCTCTGCCTGCCCCAGCACCCAGCTTGGTACCCTTCCAGGGGCAGGCACTCCCTTAGCAGTGTACTGGCACTTCCTTTATTCCTTCTCTCCTTCCCTCTGCTTCTTGGGGGGCCTGAGTGGTAGGGTGCCCTTGAGAGGAAAAAGGGGGACTCATAGGGTGCTATGTGCTCATCACATGAATTGTAGGTGCCTCTACCTTGGTCCTTCCTCCACAGGGGTGGGACGGGTGTGCTCCCAGCCCAGCCTCAGGGATAGAAGTCTTTGGAGGCCCGGACAGACAGGAGCAGGGGAGGGCAGCCCCAGAGAGATGAACTGAAAAGGCACAGGATGATGAATCCTTACCTGCCCCCTCTTACTGTGGGATCAAATTGGGCTAGTTCCTCCCAGCCGCGAGGAAAAGCACATCCCGAAGCCTGCCCACCCTTTCTTGGGTTCAGCGTGTAATAATGCAATTAAAGGATGGCAGAGCCCTCCTCTCTTCTAATCTTCTTCGTATTAAGCCCCAGGATTAATTAGCGTGTCAGCCCAGGCCATTTATATCCAAGAGCCCTGCCCCATTTGATTCCCAGCCCATGGCCTGGGGTGCTGTGCTGGTGCCAAACGTGACCGCGGGAGCCAGGCCAGCTTGGGTGGAGGATGGGAAGGCTCTGAGGCCTCTGGGCTTCTCTGGAGCCTCCAGGGGAGCTGACCTTCTGTCCTTCCATCCCTGGAACCCTAGCTGGAGCCAGGGAAGTACAGTGGACATGTCAGGGCAGGGGGCGGGGAGAGAGAGAGAGAGAGACTGAGAAATGTCATGCTGAAACCCAAACACACTGCCTTGGCTGGGCCCAATGCCTTCTCCCTTTTCCCACCTGCCCACGCCCCCACTCCCCAGGATCTCAGGGCTCTGGCTGGGGCCGCAGGCACTGGGGCCCTGGAAATTGGGCTCTTGAGTGTGCTGGGTGCTTCTGGTTCCCAGACTGTTGCCTCAGTCGGCCAAGCTTGGAGCCGAATCCTTCTCTAGCAGCCAGGCATCACTGAGCACCAGCCCGGAGAGGGTTTTCCTGCAGGTGTGAGAGGAGCTCTCTGGGCCGGGGAGCACTGTACCCGCCCTCTCTCTTTGTGCCTCTTTTGGGGGCTGAAATTTCCTCTTAGACAAGGAGATAGATAGCTGAGCAGTGTGACAGAGTGTTCAAACAATCCATCTTGAATAGATGAATTGCATTGCTCTGTCTTTTTGTAATTGTGTCTATCAGAGGGAGAGGTCAAGGCATTGATTGCTTGGATGGTTTGCAAGTAACAAAGGAGAGTGAGGGAGAGAGCGAGGGAGAGAGAGTAATTGGATTGTAGTCTGTGGAGGGGGGAATGATCATTGATTATTTAATATGAATATGTGGAAGATGCATTCTGCCTGTGATTATCAAGTGTTGCTCATTGAAGGTTTTCAAGGCATTTTGTTTAGCATTTTATTATTATTATCATCATCATTATTATTGTTTGCATGAATCCTGGCCTTAACTCACAGAAAGCAGTTTAATGCGTGGGTTCTTCTCTCAATCAAGTGGCCTTCTCTGGGGACCTGGATTTCCAGGTTACATGACCTAGAAGCTGAAGTGGAAGGGGTGCTGTGCTTGGAGCTGGGAGGTCTGGGTTTTCTGTTCTTTCTCCCACTAGTTTACTGGGCCACCTTGATCAAATCATGCTCTGTCTTTCACCCCAAGCCTCAGTTTCTCCATCTGTACACTGTTTGGTTGGCCTTAATAGTTGGGATTAAGGTGGTTTAAAAGTTCCCTTTAGTGCAGGCTGGTGGGAACTATTAGTGCCGTTGCAGGTGTCATGGTTAGTTCTTCCCTCATGTTACAGACATACGTAGGATTGAGGGCCAGCCTGGAATTTGAAAAGGGAACCAGACAGTGGTGGCGCAGCTGGGAAGCCTTGCCAGCTCTCGTGTGTGATGAGGAGCTCGAGTGGATGGTGGCAGTCTGCAGCCAGCCAGTGGGGAGGTTCGAAGCCAAATGACTGCAGAGACATAAAGCAGGGGTGTGTGTGTGTGTGTGTGTGTGTGTGTGTGTGTGTGCAGGGTGGGAGGGAAGGGTTGGCCCAGCTCTGGGCTTTCTGAGCATCTACAGACAGAGCAGAGCGGAGCGGTGAGGTCCTGGGTTTTCTGAATGTACAGGGGCCCAGAAGGTGACAGCAGCCCATCCCAGGGCAGCGAGTCCCCTCCCCTGGAGTTCCCAGACCAGCCCCTTCTGCATCTCTGATCAGTTCACCCAAATTGTCCTGAACGTTGGGGACGTTGAGTTTGGGAGCTGCTGCGTGTAAAACAATGAGAGATTTCTCGCAGTGATTGGTGATGCGCTGAAACATCGCTGCCTTGTAGGAGCAGACAGCAGCTGAATGAAGATCAATAGGGTTTTCCCCCCTGGAAGTAAATAGCTTCAGACAAGACCTGGGAGTGGCCCGAGGGGCCTTAGAAAGCATTAACTTGAGGAATTTCTGCTTCAACTTTTCAGCCCAGCTGCTGCTGTCAGCCTGGGCTTTCCTCCTTGTCGAGCTGGAGTTTAATTTCTTCCTGATGCCTGCCTTGCATTGCGTTAAACAGTCTTTTGACGTCAGGATGACCTGGAGTTTTTCGAGGTGGTTTCTGCAAGGTGAACCAGGCACCCTGGCCAGACTAGGCTCTTCCAAGGTCACCTGCAATCCCCCTGCGGACCAGCACCACAGCTGACTTCAGAAAGTCCAGCCCACTGTGTTATTTTGAAAGGGCTTTGTGGGGCGTTCTTTATCCCCCACTCCTCTAGGAATGCAAGGCTGCTTGGCTGCTTTTAGGATCCTCTGGGGGGCGTGTGAGCCTCCCTGAGTCCCCGCATTCCCACAGGCACTCTGTGTCCCAGCCCCAGGAAACAGAGCCCCCTCCGTTGGGGGCGGTAGAACTCACCCTCTTGGGGGCGGTACAAGGCCATGTGCAGCAGAGGCCGCAGGGCTGCAGGGGGTGCTCTTCCCGGGGAGACCCGTGTGTGCTCAGCGACTGGTTCTGTTTCTCATCCTCTGAGGCTGAGCCTCCTCCACCCGGTCACAGTCAGCTGCCCCTGCCCCTTCCTCCCGCAGCCGCAGCCGGGCCTCGCCTTGCTCGCTCGGGACCCCCAGAGCAAACTGGGAGAGCCAGTGCTTCACTCCGCAGTGCAGTGCGGAGAGGAGCCGGGGCTCCCCAGGCCTTGCCTGGCCACATAGAGGACTGATGCTCCAGGAGCAGGGCCCTCCTTGGGGCCAGCACCAGGCAGGCTCTGGCTTGTCCTCCGAGGCTGGTGTGTGTTGGGGGCTGCAGCTTTGGATGCATGGATGCACCCAGGGCCCAGCTGACGCACATGGGGCTGGCGCCCTGGCCATGGGCTTGATTCCTGGAGTCGCCCTTCTGCCAGGTGCTGATTCCCCAGCAGCAGCACCAGAGGGCAGTGTGCCTGTGCTGAGATGGCCACAGTGTCTCCTGCCCGGGGCCCCTCTGGGGTCTGGAGCAAAATCAAAATAATAAAACAACAACAACAACAACAACAATACGATGGCCCTAATTGATGGTGCACTTACTAGGGCTAGGCACTGTGCCAAATGCTTTTCAAACAACGGCTAATAGTGTGGGTGGATAGTAAGTGCTCAATTAATGTAGCTGTTGGGTTATTCTCTTCATCTTATGTAGCCTTTGCAACCCGGCAGGCATTATCCCATTTTCCAGATGAGGAAACCAAGGTTGGTGAAGTCACTGGCCCGAGACCACACAGCCAGTGAGCAGTAGAGGCAGGAACTGCAGTCAGCCTGCCTCCAGGTCTTGTGCTTTTGGCTGGCTGTGTAGTCTGGAGATGGAAAGCAGCAATTTTTAAAGGGATTGCACGCAGTGTCCCTGCCCCTGTGGTTCTGGTCGCGGAGCAGGGTCTGTCTGGGTCAGGCTGCGTTGTCCTGCTGTGGGAGGATGGCTGCATAGGCTCTGCCACAGGGAAGCCCACCAGTGCCAGTCTCAGTGTCAGGCTGGCCTTGCTGGTGAAGCACGTGGCAGATCTGCTTCCTCCAGAGGACACACATCCCTCCATTTACTGCATCCTGCCTCGTCCTGGCTTCTGGGCTCTGCCTGAAGCTTTAATCCAAACCCTAAATAAAAGATGGATTTGCCCAGGAATCCCTTTGCTCTGGGGTCTCCACTCTACGTGTCCTCAAAGACGTTGCCAAAGCCTTGAGGAAACCCAAGGGCCCTGTGTCTGTGTCTCCTCCTTCCCCAACCCGCATCACCGGGTGACCTGGCGAGGGAAGGTGCTTGGAGAAGTAGCTCTCTTTGCTCATTCTTTCCTCCCTCCCCTTCCCTTTCCCATGCCCTGTCCTCTCCAACATCCCTCCCAGGCTAATAGGTTTTACGGCCATTTTATTTTTAAGCAAGAGTCATAGCCCAGCCTTCTAAATGGGGCCTGCCTTGTCAGGAATTGAGTCTGGTGGGCAATATTCGAGGGTGAGGCCTGTTGCCACTGGGCCCTGGAATATGTGTTGCTGGCTCACAGACACCGTGTGGGTTGGGTGTGGGGGACCTGGATGCAAGAGCCTGCCCCTTCCCCATGCCAAACCCAAATTTACCCTTCTCTGTCCACCATGTTCCTTCTCCCGGGGGCCAGGGGAGCCTGGGATAATGGTTGCTGCCAGGGACAGAGCTATTCTGGAAGTGGGGAAGCTGCATTGCTCAGTCACTACAGAGGTGAAAGATTTGGGATGGGCATGGTCAGAGGGGTCATGTTGTTTTCCAGGGCCTCCACTTCCCCATCTGTAAAATGGGGATGATAGTGCCCGTAGGGTTAAATAGATGTGATGTCTTTTCACAAAAGTGTACATGCTGTCCAGAAATGGGCATTTCTTGTTGGTTGAGGAGTCTGTGCACAGGGCTGGGACTAAGGTCAGGCTAGTGAGGCCTCCAGGGAGTAGACTTCAAGCAGGCTCTTAGATGGGGACCCTGTGCCTGCACAGCTGGTGGTGAGAGTGAATGCCTCCTTGGATCCTGGCCCTTTGCTCTTGGAGTCAACATTTTCTTTTGCTTCTCTTTGTGCTCCGGAGACAGATCTTCTTTGGGTGCGATTTGGAGAGATGAGACGGGATTGAGGGCCAGGGGACTGGATTTGAGGAAAACTGATTGTTCCGATTGTGCTTTTCTCTCCCTTTGGCCACGTTTTAGAGCAGCCGTGCCCCAGAGCCCTCTGCCCGGCCTTCCTGTGTTCTATTTCCTTTGGAATTACCACCAGGGTCCGCACTGCCTCCCGCTCCACGTCTGGCACTTCCTTCTCCTCACAGCTCAGTTTCCGAGGTCCCTGTCTTCGCTTCCCCTGACCTTTATGCCCTGTTTATTAATGGTATTGACCTTGGCTGTGGTTCTGCTGGGGGCGCGTCTAGGCTTTCTCTAATGCATGTGTCGTGCCTCCCCCGTTAGACAAGGAGCTGCCCAAGGGTGTCTGGGGCCATCTCTTCCCTGTCACTGCCAAGAAGCAAAATGAATTTTTTTTGGAGTCGAATAATATCTTTCATTGATTCTAAGATGGACTCCCTCAACCCCACATTTTCATGTCTCTGAAATCGGTGTGTGTCTCATGTGTCATGTCCAAGTTGAGTTGCAGGATTTTTCTTTCTTGGTACTACAGAAATTTTGTGGTGTGTCTTGGGTTTGATGAAAAGTGGTGGATCTGTGTTTGAGAGTGAGTCTGACATGTACTTGCTGTGTGACCTTGGGGAAGTGACCCCACCTGTGAACCTCTATTTCCTCATATGTGAGATAGAAGTGTTAATGTTGTATTGATCCGTGTTCAGCTGTTTTTGACCTACAGAAATTTCATATGGTTGAACCTTATAGTATTGTCTGTATAGGGTTATTGTGAGGATTAAAGGAACTGTAGATAAAGCTCTTTGCACAGTGCCTGGCACTTAATAAATGTTAGGAGAAAAAGGAGGGCTGCCCAAAGGTGGAGGCCATGTCTCCACCATCAGACTCTGAGCTGTGAGGCTGTCTGCTTTTTGTGTGCCCTCTACTTTGTGCTAACCCCAGTGCTCAGTACTCCGAGCAGCTCAGCACACGGCATTTGTCCATTGCTCACATAACCCACTTCCCCCCCAGTGGAACGAGTGAGTCCAACTGTGCCAACTACCCACCGCGCCAGGGAGCAAAGAGGTGCCCTTCCTAGGACGCCCCTGATGTCAGCTCCAGAGTCTTTCTGGCCCATTATTTATCACGCACCTGCAGCATGGGGCTCTGGTTCTTCCCTGCATTTGCAGCATTTGAATTGAAATGCATTTTGCATATGTTCAGAGCTGGGAAGACCCTGGTTGTGGGATATTCTTGAGGGGTTGGTTCAGGGACTCCTGATCAACCCTTCTTGGATGGGGAGCCCACTTTGCTTCCTGGGCAGGCCAGTGGACACCAGAGAGGATCTGTGGCTGGAGGCTGAACCCTAGGGGATAGACTCTGCTGGCTCTATTGGGAGACACCTGGTAATGAGGCCATGGGCAAAAGCCGGGGAGGAGAGAGTCCCCACGGTGATCATACAGATTGGAGATAATGAGATGGAGTGAGATCCGGGGGGAGTAGCGGCTTCGATTCCAAATCCTTTGGTGCCACGCTGAATGGTGGTTAAGGATAGCAGAGGGGAAAAAAGGAGCAAGAAGGAGTGAAGATTCTGGTTTGTGTGAAGAGGGTTCCGATCCATAGGAGACAATTAAGTCTTGCGCTATTAAAGGGACTGATGCAGACAGGCTGCTGACAGAAGGGGGTTTATAGAGTTCTCGGAACAACTGCAGGGATGAGCTCTTTAAATATGGGCATGGGGGAGACTTCTGCAAAGCTTTCCCGCATCTGCTTTGCGGAACTGAAATATGCTATTCCAGAAGCTGCCCAATTGGGCGGAAAAGCGGGAGCGGGGAGCCAAGGACTTTCTAGGACTTCAGGAATCACATTTTCTGTCTATGGTGAAGAATCACAAATCCAGACTGGAAAGAACCCCAGGGGGCATTCTAGGCCTCTGGTTCTCAAACATTGCTGGCCATCAGAGTCACCTGGATCACTCATTAAAATGCAGAGTGCTGGGCCCTCTCCCCAGAGCTTCTGCTTCAGTGGGGCTGGGGTGAGGTCTCAGAATGTGCCTGGTTCCCAGTTAACACTGAAATTGTTGTCTGAGGACCACACTTTGAGAACCGCTGTTCCGGGTCGGTGGAGGACCTCACTACATGCAGGTGGATAGCCAGTCTCTGATAGAACACCACCTGTAATAGGAAGCACACTGCTTTTAGGCCCCGCCCATTCCTAATTGTGTTTTGGCCCACTCCAATCTTTATTGCAAATATTCCCCTGAAAAAGCCGAAATGTGTCCCCCTGTAGTTTCAGGAAGGCAATATAACCAGGATGTTGAGAATGTAGGTTCTGCAAGCCGTCTAAGTTTAAACTCTCATTCCTTCCGTTGTGGCTGTGTGACTTTGGGTAAGTCACTTAATTTTTCTAACATTAGAGAAATGTTAGAATTCCTCACCCGTAAGATGGGGATAATAACAGATTTCACCTCATGGGATTATTGTGAGAATTAACATGCCTGGCACAAAGGAAGCTCTCAATACATTTTAACAATCTAGTTTTGTGGATAAGTTCATAGATGCAGGAATCCAACAGCCTGCATTTGAAGGGTGCCTTCATCTCTTCCAACCTGTGTAATCTTGGGCAAACTATTCGATCTCTCAAAATAATAATAATGATGATGATGACGATGATAGTACCTGCCTCCAGGGTTTTGGTAAGGATTAAATGAGTTAATGCAATAAGGTGCTTAGAACACAGCCGTGCTAAGCACTCAATAAATGTCATCTGTTGCTCTTACTATTGTGGTCACCCTGCCCACTGATGCTGGTGCGGATTTGTTCCCACACGATAGCCCTGCAGAAATGTAAAGGTATTTCTTCTGACTAAAGGGGTCTGATTCCTCCGGCACAGTGTCGTGAGCTGACAACAGTACTGCTTATTTGCTGAAACCAGTAAGAGCGTCCCCTCCTCAGATCTCAGCTTCAGTGTCTGGTTAAATGACCCCAGATAATTTCAGCCCTTTTAGCAGCCATCTCGCTCTGTTGATTTGCACTGAGCTGGTGGTCTCATGAGATCACAAGGGCTTTTCCACAGGCATCGCCACTGATCTATAACTTCTCTCATCCTCCCTTTGGCAGTTGATCTTTTGAGCCTAAAGGCAGAACCTGTCATTTATCCCCAGTAAATTCTGTCGTTGCACCTTCAGGTGGTTATTCTCGCACATTGTTTCTGGACCTCCAAAGCGTATTCCCACTGCTCCCTCCTTGGAAGGGAGGCACGGATGGCACCCTCTTCTTCCTTCCTGCTGCCCTCCTGGGGTGCATGGTAGAGAGGTTAAGTGGTTATTGATCTATAGTGGGGTTCAGGCTGGGAACCATTGTTCTGAACAGGGAAGCTTTTGGGGCTCCCATTCTGTTGCCTAGCATCCTTCGTGCCATCTGGAGCCTGGGGTACACATGTCTTCCCTCCCTTCAGCTAGGCCTTCCGTAAATGCATCAGGCAGGAAAAGACCAAGGTCAGAGTCTGTTGCCTTTCTCCAAGTGGTCGTGGCCCCATGACTCTACACTTTAGACTTTAGCCAGCTTCAGAATCCCATGGGCTTCCTTAACACCTGCAGGCCCTTTGTGATCTACATGGTGACATTGCTGTCTCCTGTGCTGTCCCTCCTTGCCTCATGCTCTGTGCTCCCCTGTGCTGTACGCCTCAGTCCCCAGGAGGCACTGTGCTTCCCTCACAGCCTGGGCCTCTGCTCTGCTTTCCTTCCTGGCCCACTTCTCCTCACAGTCAGGTCTCATCGAACATGCCTTTTCCTCCAGGAAGCCTCTGTCAACCTCCACCCCCTCCTGTGAGTCCCCACAGCACCCTGGTTTAGCACCTGCTGCATTGTGAGTCTCTGTCACTTTAGAGATAAGTACTGGGCAAGCATGGGCCACAGCTGGCTCGTGCACCCCTTTATCTAGTGCGTCTAGCATAGTAGATGATTAATAAGTATTTGTTGAATTAATGAATGCATTGATGAATATGGTCATTTCAATGTAAGTCCACCTAACTGCCCTGGCATAACACTTTCCATTTTGTCAGCGAGGATTTCATGAAAGACGTTGTTAGATTTTTCTGTGAAGTCAAGGTGCAAATGATGTGCTCGGTGTTCTGACACACCCATTCAGCAACTTCTTCTATGTGATCTATGGGCAGAGCTGGAGTATTTGGGGGAGTGGGCCCTTCTTTTCCAAGCCTAGGATTAGACTTTGCATCCTTTGTCTAGTTCATATCATGACGATTCTACTCCTGAGAGAGATGCAAGGTGTCTACTTCACGGAGAGACTGAGGAAAAGACCATGATCTTCCTGCCTTTCCCGACCTCACCCCCTCTCCTTCCCGCTTGCCCCTCGGCATCTCCTATGCTCTCTGGCAGCTGAACCAAGGAAGGGAACTTCTGCTGTGCCGTCCGTAATAGGCTGAGCGCTCGGGACAGCTGTTGGTCATCGTGCTGCTGCCAGGCTCCCCCTTTCCTGTGTTCACTACACCGCTGGATCCTGCCAGATGTGTAGATGCTTGGTCTACATGACAGCTTTGTGTAAAGCAGAGGTGTTGTCAGTTCATTTGGAGATTCAGGCTGTGTAGACAGTGAGCCTGGGCCATGTAACCCTGGGAACATAGGCACCATCCGCACTGGTTCCGGGGAGTGTGTGTGCATGTGTGTTTGTGCACTTGCATGAGATGACCAAATGGAAGTTTGCTTCTTTAGCACAGGCTTCCACAATTGGGGCTCAGCAGCCATTCTTGATCCCGAGTCTGTTGAGTGAGTATGGTGACTTTCCTTTGGATTGGTAGAGAAACTGGGGACTTAAGTGATGGTCCCGCTTCCTGACTGACTGTATCATTATAGCTGAGAGTGAGGATGGGACAGGTTTGCAGTGGAGCCCTGAGCTCTGCCTCCCAAAGACAACAGGACCTGGCTCTCCCCCAAGGCTGGGCCCTCCCCCCTCCTTGCTTCCCTCCCTGGGGAGACAGATGACACATCATGAGCAGGAAGAGCCTGTTGCCTACATGACCATTTTTCCTACCCAGTTTAATAGAGGTGACAGCCGTCTATTTTACTTGTCTCGTAACATTGAATCAGTAAATAAAATATGGGTGAACTCTCAGGTTTAGCTGAATTATGGCTGGTCCCTGGGGACTGAGGGCTGGGGGAGAGTTGAGCTGAGAGATTGAATCCTTGTCTTCTTGCAAGAGAAGCAGAGCCTTGTATTTTCCCTCTGGATCCAGGAAATCTTTTAGTGCTGGAGGAAGCCAGGCAAGGTCATCCTGTTTGATGGCCTCTGAGTCCATGGGAAAACCAGAACACAAGTGGAGGCCCCACAAGTGCTGGGGCTACAAGAGCATTGCCTGTCTCTATTCTTTTCTGTCACATATCAGGATGCTGAGGACAGGAAAAGGGAAATGACTTGTGCCATGTCCTTGGTGAGCCCTGGGAAAACCGGACAAATGCATGGGTCTTCTGACCCTCAGGCTATTAAGAAACCCGTATCTACATTCCTATTACACACACACACACACACACACACACACACACATGTTCGCAAATTTGAAGCTTTAGATTTGCAGTCTTAAGAGAGTTAAAGAGCCTAGATTTTTCCAATGTGGAAAAACAAACCTATGAAACATTTTCCATGTTGAGGGAGAAAAACAAATCGAATTCCCATGTGTTTAGAAAAACTCGCAGATAATGCATACGCTGTGTGTGGTGTGGCAAGAGGCAGAGAGATTAAGGGTCACCGCAACCTCTATGTTCAGCACCACGGAGAGCAGCCAGGCCCTGGGGTAACGCATG
The DNA here is from genome assembly GCA_004363605.1 of Indri indri. Classification (NCBI taxonomy): domain Eukaryota; kingdom Metazoa; phylum Chordata; class Mammalia; order Primates; family Indriidae; genus Indri; species Indri indri. The sequence continues at coordinate 20,045 of RJWJ010016457.1, forward strand.
GCGCCATCTGCATGCTGACTCTTCTAGCAGGGGTGATGTGGTTATTGTAATGTCTTGCTAAACAGGCATTCTTTTTTCAAATGCTATTCCTGTAGGACTCTGGTATTCACACACTGGAAGGAGGTATTTAGTAGGCACACAGTAGGCTGGTGAGAATGGTTGTTTGTGGTTGTTCAAACAGAGTAACACATGGTAAAAGAAAATGAAGTTAATGGATAGAATTTTCTCCTTTTTTTTTTTTTCCTACCACATAAATTGTTCTTAAACCTTTGGTGCCTTGTACGGCTTGTCTGCTAGGGAGCAGCAGCAGATGACAAAACGAGTGAACATCTCATTGTCAAATATCACACCTGATACCAAGCATCTTTGCTCAGCTTGTCAGCGTCATCTTTCACATTGCATTTGGTAAGTAGTCTTGTGTTATGTATTTTTATCTTGCTAAATGTGATTTCTTAAAAGTATTTTGTGTGTTATTATTTCCTGAGTTGTGGAGCCCTGCATACCTATAATAGAGCTGTATTTTCTGCTAGTAAATAAAATTACTCCTCATTCAGGTGAAGGGAATTAAATGTGTCACAGCTTTGTGGCATTCCCCAAACAACCCCAGCCGTTCCAGGTGCTCCACCACCTGGATGTGTCTAAGAAGCCTTGTGATGGGGGTGGGATTTGACAAAGGCCTCTCCCAGACAGAAAAGTCATGCCGGGGGTGACCTTAGCATGTCTCAGAGAAACGGGGAGGTTTTGTCCTTTACAGGGGTACTGAGAGCTGGCTGGGAACACCTGGACTAGAAAAGCCAAAGGGCCAGAGAAGCTGAAGAGGTTTAGAATGACAGGGCCAGAGGAATTGACATTTGCCTCTGAACTGGGAGTGAGGTTTAGGTAAATGGGCCCCAAGGATTTAGGAGGTAAGATGGCATCTTGAGGTCACATAGCAGATAGAGAGATCTGGAATGGTCAAGGAGGAAGTGGACTATGGGATCTACAAAGTTAGGGCTCTTTTACGGGCCCTGGCTTTAAGGTGTCTCAGTACGAAGAGATTTGGGGCTTTTTTGCTGCTCCTGCTTAAATTCGCAGAATCAGAAAAATCTGCTCTGGAAGTGTGGTTATTTTTATGCTGTTTGTAATTTCGTGTTTATTTCCTGTCTTTTTCACATGGATTCTGGGCTGACTCATTGATTCACCGAACATTTATGGAGCACCCACTCTGTGTACTGCAGAGCACACAGGGCAGGGGATTTGCGGGGGCTCTGGGGCAGGGGGGTGGAGCAGTGTTCCTGGGCTTAGTGGCATCTGAATGTCCTCATGGTAGGTCCAAGTAGGTGACCTTCGGTGATAGTCATGGTTCTTTGAACATATAGGTATGTACAGTTCAGACCAGAGCCCGGCACTTGGATCTTCCCCTTTCTCCTGTGTCCTGGGTAGGAGTCATGAGGAGCTCAGAGAGGCAAAGAGATAAACTGAAAGTCACACAGGAGAGTTGGCAGGAAGCCACATCTCTCCCTTTACCCTTCACTGCTGCCCTGCTTCCTGCCCTTGCCACTTCAGAATCATTTCATCACTCATGTTGTTCTGAGAGTGTTCTTTCTCCCCTGAGCCGTCACACTCATCCTCAAGCCCCCTCTGGGGTTCCCTTTGGCCAGTTCCCTGTCTTTGGGAGAACTAAACCTTAACTTCTGTAGACGGGTGGGTGCATGTGTAAGTAGGGAGGGGAAAGGTAGGGGAAGGGGTTAAACATCCAATTTTTAAGCCTCCAAGGGACACGATTCTGTCTCCTTTGCTGAGAAAGTTCTTCTTTCTGGCTAACTCAGATTCTTCCTGCTGCAGTGTAAATCCATTTCATCCACGACATGACATGGCCATTCCTGGGGGGTGGGGGGTGGGCGGCGGGAGGGAATGTCTAGTTTGGAAGTCAGTAGCTTCAGGGGCTTTTCTTTCTGGGGCCATAGCAAAGACAATTAAATTGAAATGGCTACCCTTTCACTCACTGGGGCTGGGACAGATTTATAATATTTTCTTTTCTAAAAAATTGGGGTTTTGTTCATGGAGACAGTGATTTATAGAATAATCAATTTCTTTATCTACCTAATACATTGGAGTGCTCCGTCTGCGCAGGCATCAATCTCCCCCTGAGGCTGGGGAGGGCAGACAGCCTTTGAGCCTGAATCACTGGGCAAAAGGTGGCTTTTTTCTGTGAGCTGCTTTGTACCCAGAGCCTGTTTCTGAGAGTCATGGGGAGGTGGGACAGGGATTCTTCCCGCAAAAATGCTGATTCTTTCTTCTTGTTGGTCTCCTCTCACCTGGAGAGGAAAAAGGTGCAGTATATGCTGTCCCCATCACACAGGTGTGGAGACTAAGTGCCAGAGAGGGTGCTCAAAGGCCAGGACTTGGAGGCATGAAGACATGAGGCCCCATCTCTAAATCTCTAAGGCCTGCAACGTAGATGCAGGAGCGAACCTGGTCTCAGCGGTCCCAGTAGAATTGGAGCCATTGGGTGATGGGCCAAGAAGACAGATTTTGATTCAATGCCAGCTATCCGTATTCAGTGCTGTTTGAGGATTCAGTCATATGCCTTGGGAAGGAGTGAGCGTCCTGTTATGGGAGATATTCAAGCACAGATTGGGCAGGGATGTTACAGAGGGGCCCTGGATTCCTTTCACTGTGAAATTCTAGGCATGCCCAACCGTTCAGCTAGGGATGCTGTAAAAATCCAGACTCTGAGTTCCCTGCAAAGGCCAGGGCTGTGCCTGCCCCTGGTTATGCAAACGCCGTGAAGGTCAAGGTCAGTGTGGTGGCTGTGAGGAATACTCCTGCACTTCTTTTTAAGGTTTTAAAAAATTCTTTTCATTACAAAGAAAAAAACTCAACACCTTTTGATGGCTCTCTCTCTTGGAGACAAACCCCTTTGCTTGGAATTCAAGGAATTTTCTTTCTGAACTCTATTTCTAGCTGTCCCCTCCCCGTCCCTATCAATTTCATTTTAAGTTGCATTAGTTTTTTAAGTCGAGTTAGCCAATATTCAAAAATTGGGATGTTTTATATAAAATTTTGGATTTCCAGCTTCTCTTCTCACATTCCCATATGCCACAGTCCCCACCTCTCCTTATAGCCATCCCCTCCAAGAGGGCCATTCATTGTCAGCTTGTGCTGCTTTTCTTTCAGTAGAGTTAAGAGGGAAAAGTATTAATAAAATCTCTGTGTACCTGTGATTTTGTTATCAGGAGTAAACAAACGACAAACTAAGAGGGCCCATGTTTTCAAAATTTTTTCTCTCACCAGTCCCGTTTCACTTTGTTTCCTGTTGGCTCCTGCAGGCATTTGGCCGCTGGCCTCCTGCATGGACAAGGAGCTTCTCGAAGGCAGAGATCTTGCCTCATTCCTGTTTCTCATGATGAAAACAGCTATTGTTTATTGAGCACTTTTCCGATCCCATTGAACCCTTGCACTCACCCTAAGGTGAGTGGAATTATCCCCACTTTCCGCTTAAGGCATCTGACCCACAGTGAGGTGAAGGTTGGTGGCAGTAAGTGACGGATGTCACCAGAATTTGACTCTCGTGTATTCCCAGCAGCTGCCCCTACACAGCAGGTAATTAATGAGCGCCCGACAAGTCATCTTGAATTCTGGAGTCACAGATGGGATGGAGCCAGGCAGGAAACTTCCATTCCCAAGGTGACCACGGCACATTTAGGATGCTCCTGGGTCTTCCTTCTTTCTTTTGGCGCCTGGCTGGTTGCGAGCCTCCGCTGTGCATCTCCAGGGCAGCATTACCCAGAGTTTGGTGAACATGTGCCAGGCAGGGAAGCTGCTGCGAGTCCCCTGCACATTACCATGTCTTTGAGGTGCGAGGACGTGGTGCGGAGTCGGAGCTCAGCAGGAGCATTTTAACAACCTCTGTCCTTGTTCGTTCTCTGCAGTCCTCGCAGTGGCCTCAGGCCCATCGCTCCAACACAGTCCCAGCAACTAATTGGGCCTGGATAATAAAGCACAGGGACACGCACTCTTTCTCCTTCCCCCCCTGGACTGCACTGTGGGGACCTTGCAAAGCCACCACCCTCTGCTGGGACAGGAGTCGGGGGAGAATGGGGACTAGACGGTTGCAGTGACTGCCCCCACCCGAGGCAGGCATAGGGTGCTGGGCACTCTCTCCTTGGCTAGGCTGTGGGTCTGGGGGCCCCTGTGGCAAGAGTGGGGCTCTGGTGCCAAGAGTTGCCTGTGGCTGTTGTCAGGAAGTGGCTGCCGAAGGGAGATTTAGCAACGAGTGAAGCCCTGGCTCTCCAGCCTAGAAGAGTGTCTGTAAATCCCACCTTGCCCAGATTCTGAGATTTCATTATTCCACCGGCCCCTTGGAGCCAGGTGGCAATGAGAAGCTTCAGATTGATTTGAGAGATGTTTTCTTTGCAGAACCTCCAGCTTTCTGTGCAAGTGGATTAAATTCTGGACCAAATAGGGGCTCTTACTTTCTTGGCATTTGGGGCTGGCTTTGCTTTCCTGCCTGTGAGGATATGCTTTGGGTATATGAATTATCTCCCAAATCCAAACTCTGGGATCCTGAGACTCAACAACGGTTCCAGTTTAGGATTCTAGACACCTGGCCTTTCTGGGCCTGGAAACAGGTGCCTTTCTGGGGAGAGAGTGCTCTTGGCTGATGGTGTTGGATGTTGCAGCAGGCATGTGGAGTGAATGACACCACCTGGGAGGGTGGCAGAGGCCTCCTGGGTGCACAATTCAGGGCCCACTCCCTGGGCTGAGCTCAGACCCTGCCCCACTGTGGGAACTGAAAGGTCTCAACTGCCTGGAAATGACCGTGGCCATAGAGATCAGAGTGGAGACTCGGCTTGTGACAATCTGAGGGGCCTTTGTTCTTCCCACTCCCTGGTAGGTCATGCTGGCGTCATCAGCCTACCCATGGGGCAGCAGACCTGGTGTCTGCACCTCACAGGTGCTTGGAAAGAGGAGAGAGGACCATGGAATATGTGGCCTCTTACAGGCTCAGTGCTCCCTGTTGCAGCTGGAAGTGACTTTCCAACACAGGCCCCCTTACTGGGGCAGACCCTGGACCCTCCAGGGTTTGAGAAGGGAAGAGCCCAGGTTCCCTGTGGTCCCTTGGGGTTGTGGCTTTAGTGCACAGTCTCCAGGGAGATATGGCTTCTTCTTTTTCTCCCACCCAAGGTAGACAGAACTACTTTTCTTCATTGCCTAAACCCAGGAAATACGTTAGCACTAAAACCAAACAAACAAGCCAAAAAAAAAAAAAAAAAAAAAAACTTGACTTAAACCTGTAAAAAATATAGCCAGTATTTACTGGGCACTCACTATACCAGGTAGCATTCTAAGCACTTTTGTGAATTTGTTCATTTAATCTGCATAGTGACCTTATGAGATAGTAGTTACTCCCATTTTAGAGATGAAAAAATTGTGGCTTTCAGAGATTCAAGGACCTGCCCAGGGTCATGCAGCCGGTAGGTGACAGAGCCGGGATTGCAACCCAGAGGGCAGGCTTCAAAGCCCTGGCCCTTAGACATTTCGCTCTAGGACATCACAAAGTAATTAGAGAACATCTAAGTGATTTTTTAAATAGGGATTTCTTTCTGATTTTTGAACCTGGAGTCCCGATAGAATCTGAGCAGGAGTTTCCTGGGCTTCAGAATCTCTTGATGCTAAGATGACAACAGAACGTTTAGACTCTGCTGTTTGAACCCTACTGTTTCAACCCCTGAATGAACCAATGTAGATGAATTCTAGTTGAGAGATGAAGAGTGAGGCAGGTAATGGGAGCCAGTAATTGAGACAGAGACACTCAGAGAAAAGGAGAGAGAGAGAAAGAAAGAATGAACAGGCAATGTGTTCTGGTATTGGGATGGCCAAGCTCTCAGATGCCTGGTGGGGTCAAAGCATCCTCACAGTCAAAGTGGCAGGTTCGAATGTCCTAGAGCCCCACTTAGGACCACTTATCTCTGATCCCCACCTATGTTTCGGGGCTCCCTGCCTGTCTCTAGCTTCCCAGCAAAGAGGCCACTGGGTGTGGTTTGTCTTCTATGGAACGAGCACCGTATGCGAAATGTTTAAGGCTGTGCCCACCTGGCACAGAATGGGGCTCCATGAGTTACCTGGTAGAGTTTTCCTGGAGGAAACAGGTCATCTAAATGGGATACACATGGGAAGACCTCCTCACTCTATTCAGGTATGAAGAGATGTCCCAGAACCTGCCAGAAAAGCCCCCGTGTAGATGGAATACACCCGTCCTTGCTGGTGCAGCCGTTGCCTGCTTCCTCTTCCCTCCCCTTCCTGCCCTCCTCCCTTCTTGCTTTTCTTCAGTAAGTGTTGGTTGAGCACCTACTATGTGCCAGCTATAGAGTGATCATCAAAGAGATGAGATTTCCGTCTTCATGGGACCTTGTCTACTCAGGGTGACAAACAACAAATAATTAAACAAGTAAATACATAGTTATGAATTACAGCAAATGCTATGCATGAAGACGATCAGAGAAGGCCACACTTGTTTAGGAGCAGGAGGAGCCTCTCTGAGGAAGCGGCCGTTAGGCTGAGGCCTGAGCAATGGGAGAAACCTGTGTTGTGGAGGACGCAGGTGCGTTCCAGGCAGAAGGAGCAGCGTGCGTGAGGAGCTTGGCATGGTCAAAGAACAGACAGAAGGCCATCTGACTGGGGTTTGGGGTGCAAGGGGGAGGGACATGGCATAAGACGAGGCTGGGGAGGTGGTTTTCCAAAGCCCTGCTCTGACTTTGTCTCAGGGCCCTCCCGAGCCGGCCCAGGGGCGAGTCTGAGGCACAGGCTGGCCTCACACTGCGGACTGTTGATTTCTCCTGCCCTTTCGGGCTTCCGGGCTCAGCCTCACTCTCCCTCCTCTGCATCCTTCCGTGGAGCTGCTCTTGGTGAGGGACGCCCCTCCCAGCTGGGGGCCTCCCCAAAGCCGGCCTGGTGTATGCTTGATTCCAGCACTGGGGGAGGCAGCATTGCAGGGCCGCAGGGCAGGGCTCTCTGCAGGGGAGGGACCTTGTCTGCCGGGAGATTCCTGCCTCCTGGCCAAGCCCAGCACCCACGTGAGTGAGCTCTGGAGACCACAAGGAGCCTGATCATTCCGGGGACAGGGTGAGGGGAGTTTAGTGACAGGTTCTGCTTGGCCCCTTCCACGAAGCGTGTGTGCCAGAGTCTGTACCTACAATGGCCCACAGATCTGGGGGAAGGGTACACCCACCCGTCCAAGCACCCAGATGTTTGGAGGACGGGACACCAGGCTGCGAGGTTCAATCTACTCGTGAATTATTTAACAATCTGGGGCCAGGCTAAGCACTTTGGGGGACTCTGGGAAGAGAAACCGCTATCTGCACGAGCAGAATTCTCTTTGATTTGCCAGAGGTGTTCACATGGGTGTCTTGTTTGATCATCCCAACAGTGGGCGGGGCAGGACTGAGGATCCCCGGTTTGCACATGAAGAAACTGAGGCTTGGCAAGGACCAATCAAACCAGTCAAACTAGTCAACTACTCCAAGTCAAACTAGTAAAAGCAGCCCATCAGGAAAGGCAGATCTGGATGTGAATCATTCTTTCACTTTTAGTTGCTCGGGGACCTTGGGAATGCAACACCAGCCTTATTTTCCTCATCTGAAAACATGCAGAAATGTGGTTAGTGTCAAAGCTTGGGGCCTGGTAAACAGCAGGTGCTTAGTAAATGTAAAACTCCCTTTCCCTTGGCCTTCCAACTCTGAGCCAGCGTGTTTCTTAACGCATCACCCCCTTCCCGGCCTCGTGGTGTTTCAGGTTCATGGCTGTGACCTTGCACAGGAAACATCTTGATATTTGCTGCCAAGTAGACAAAACATCTGGAAGATTGGCCCATCTTTTTTCCTCTCCAGCCAAATGTTTTGGTGTCATGAAGATAAAGCCACGGAGATGTAACTGCCAGGGCCCGGTTCCCAGAAGGCCATAAAATAAAGGCGATCCTGCCTGGCCTGGCTCACCGCAATCCAGCAAAGTGCGCCTTGCATCCAACACATGGTTATTTTTTACAAAATCGCTGAACTAGCCATGTTAGCTGTATTGATCAATAAATTACTTTGATGAAAACTCAATAGACAATGGCCCCCTGGCACTCATTCCCACACAAAGGAAGGGCTTTTACACTTTTTCCATCTCAAAAACCTTGGTGCCATTTCCCGTCCCATTTTTCTCTTCCAAGTGTCACTCCCAGGGGCTGCTGCCTGAGCTGGTCCCTGCCTGGACAGGACTTGGAGACTTCTGGGGCCACAGGCCGGGATTTTTCTGGCCTAGGGTGTGGGGGCTGAATTGGGGGAGAGTTAATTCCTCTGCCAAGGCCCCAAGGAATGATTTGCTTTTCAGGGCACACTGGATCCACCGGCAGGCACCACACTTGCTGGGCATTTTCCCCGAGGTCTGTGAGACCTGTCATTAGCAGCCCTGCTGGGAGAAGTGACCGCCAGTTACAGCACCGGTCCCCCTGCTTGGGAAGCCAGGAGTCAGAACAGGCCCATGGTCTTCCCTTAAATTCACTCTTTCATTCAAATGTACTCATGGTACATTTTTTGAGGACCTAACTCTGTGCTGGGAGCTTTCCGTGTGTAATCTTAATGAATCCTTAACCAAAGGGCAAGTGTTGGAAGTTAACTTCTGCCCGGTTAGACATAACAATAGCCTTCATTGCGTGTTTATAGAAGGCAGGCGCCGTGCTGAGCACATGTGCATCATGTGCCTGGGGTGAAGCCCTGCCTGGGTTCAAATCCTGACTCCTAACCCCCGGCAAGTTCTTAGCCTCTGTGTGCTTCAGTGTCTCCATCTGTGAAATGGGACCGAACAAGTGTTCACCCCCTAGAGATGTGCAGTCAGTTAGGTGAGTGACCCTGGGAAGCATCAGGTGCTAGCACATAGCAAGTACCATGTTGGCTGCTTTTCGCTGGTGAGGATGAAATGAACTAATACGTGTAAAGTGCTCAGAAAAGTGTCTGATGCATAGAGCTAGGGCATGGAAGTGAATATCATCATCTCATTTAATTGTCGCAGCAAAGCTACAAAACAAGAACTGTTAGTCTCCCCATTTTACAGATGAGAAAACTTGAGGTCAAGGAGATTGCCCAGGACCTCAGAGCGGAGATTTGAATGCTACGGGTCTGACTCCAGCCCTGGGCGTTTCTCCCTAGTGTTGAACTGCCTGGTGCAACCGTGGCGTTTTGGAGTTGGGAAGCACCGGGAGATACCTGGACCACAGAACAAATGTGGTTCACACGCCTGGGAAGGGCTGACGGCACCCAGGCAGTCAGATCAGATGTCTCCCGGGTGCTGGTGACTGCGCTGGTTGTCTGGATGGTCCTCGTTCAGTCTGTCGTCCTGTGTAATTGTGAATGGCACCCTCTTCACTCCAGGAGCGTCTTTAACCCACTGCAGCATAGCTGTGAAGAGAGAAGGTTCCTGAGCCAGACTTGCTGGGTTTGAATCCTGGATTCACCACTTCCCAGCTGTGCCTTGGTTTCCCTAGGGCTGTAGGAAGGATTAAGTGGGATAAGATGCCTGGTGCATAGAAGGTACTCAGAAAACGTTACCCCTTGTTTATTTTTCTCAAGAATAAACATTCAAATAAAAAGAATAAACATCCTTTTCTACAGCTCTTAACATGTTGACAACTCATTCTGACCCTCAGGCAACCCTGGGAGATTGAAGGGTAGGGTTTATCTTTCTTAATTTGCAGCTGAGCAAGGAGAGGCTCAGCTTGGGTGACTTGTCCAAGGTCACACAGCCCCACGCTGCTGGGAAACCCAGCCACCCCAAAGAAGCAAGTAAATACAGCCCGCTGGCCTCTGAGGACTGGCCCCCCGGTGTGGGTGTCAGTGGGGTGGCTTCCCCTGCTCAGCAGGCCCAGTACTTGCCGCCTGTTCTCCTGTGAGCAGGGCATCGGCCACCCCGTCCACTCCCCCCGCCTCCTACCCACTGCGTCCTTAGGATGGTGGCTGCAGGCCAGGGGCCATTTTTCCTAATTACCACGATTGCCCGAGTTCCTCCTCAGCCCGGCCCAGCCCAGCGCCATTTGCATACCATTAGCTATGATGCCATGCATTATGGATTCATATTTAATTTTAGTACTTTTTGGGGCAACTCTAACCTAATTAAAATCTCCTTCTCCAAGACTCTGACATTTCCCCGAACCGTGGTAACATGGGCTCCACACGAATGGACCACACACACACACACCACACACACACCCCTCCAGCCAGAGACACACGCTGCCATCTCAGCCCCAGTTCTGTAGATTCCTTTTTTAAATGAAAAGGACAAAAATGAAAAAGTGTTTTTCCTCCAAGGTGATTCGTATGCAGACTTAGCTTCGGCAAGGCCCCCGGGGGTCGTGTCTGGCGAGGCTGCCACAGCCCAGCTCAGCCGAGCATCCGGGGCTGGAGGAGTGAGGGGACCCCGGCTCTGGCTCAGCCTCAACCTGCCTCCCGCTGTGAGTCAGTGAGCTTGCCCAGGCCTCAGTTTCCCCTCCTTCTTGAGCTCATCGGAAGATAAAAATCCCAAGTCCCACGTCATACCGTAATTCTCAGCTCGTTCTCTCTCAGGCAGTGTGAAATAAAGTCCTTGGAAATTTTCTTCCTTAACCAAATGAAATAAAGTAGCTTAACATTTCTTGAGTGCTGACCATCTGTCAAGCTTTTTATGTGCACTAACTAGTTGATTCTCATGACAACAATGTGAGGTTGATATAATTATTATTAATACATCCCCACTTTACAGATAAGGAATTTGAGGCTCAGAGGAGTAAGTCACTTGCTCAAGGTCACACAGCGAGTGAATGGTGGAGATTGGATTTGGCCACAGACAATCTGGCTTCAGAGCCCGTGGCCTTAATGATACCACAACTGCTTGTTCCTTGGGAGATGGGCTGGAATTAATCCATTGTTCTAATTCTATGATAATGGCTTCATTCTCTCCTAACCCAGGGCAAGGTGTGGGCTACCATCCATCTCTCTGACATTTCTCAGAATCAGCGTCAGAATTTTCTGACCTCGTCTTGCTGGAGGTGGTGGAGCTCGGACCAAACCAGGCGAGCTGGGCCGACCCTCTCTGGGGGCGGGGCTGGGGAGCACACGGAGCTCCCCAGGGAGATGGGACACCAGTCCAGCGGTGGCCTGCCCGTCCTCCCGTGTGTCCACCTCCTCAAGTGGACCAAGCAGGAAAATGCATCAACATGAATTGCTTTGTCTGGAAAATATGGTGTTTACTTTTTCCCCAACATTTAATGATAGAAAATTTTGAACACACAGAAAAGTTGTAAGAAGTTTACAGTGAATGCCCCTCTACCCACATGGTGTTTGTTCAGTCACCATCTGCTCTGTGCGATGGAGCCATCCTGGGTGGCTTCTTTATACAGTCATTTCAGTCCCCACACAAACCCAGTGGAGGGGGGCTTCTGCTCCCATTTTACAGATGAGACACTGAGGCCCAGACAGATGAAGCCGGCTTGGCAAGGGTAGAGCCAGGAATTGCACCCGGAGCTCTCTGCCCCCAAGCATGGCTCTTCCACTACTCCAGCCTGTTAGTCCACTTGACGGTGGCAGGTAAAGCAGCTCCTCCCCCAGGCCCCCCCGGGTGCTGGGAGGGGATGCCTGAGGCAGAGAATAAGAGGTAGATGTAAGACACAGGGTGTGTCTCCCGGGCGGGCTCCTGCTGGGCACAGTAACCTTCACAGCAGTGACTAGTGGTTCTGCGGCTCCTGGTCCGTGCAGGAACCAGAGCTCTAAAGAGCCCAGGCTGGGAGGACCCCGGCTCCAGGGTCCTTCCTGCCCAAAGCCCACTCCCACCTCCTGCTGCCACCTGTTTGGTTTGGTTTGCCACACAAGGAAGGCCAGACCAGGGCTGTGTCCTGTCGCTGCTCTCCCCACAACCCTGGCTCCCACGGTGTCCAGCCGTCCTTGGACAAGTCACTCCACCTCTTTTGTGGGATCGCCATGCATCAACGGTGAGGTGAAGAAGTAGTTGGTGAACCGATCCTGCATGCTGATGGCGCTGAGAAAATGCTTCGAAAGTGCTCCACGCAGGGCCTGGTGCATAACAGGCACACGGTGCAGGGACTGTTCTTGCGTCCTCATCTGAAACTTCCCGAGGAGATTGATAGCCCCGTCCCCATCTGTGCACTCAGGCCTCCTGCCCTTTGTGCATTTGGTCCTCTCTCTTTGGAGTGCCCTCCCGAACATCTGTCAAATCAGATCCCACCTCCTCCAGAAGGTTTTCCGAGGTGCCCCCAGAAGGCATGGACTTTTCCACCCCCTCGCTGGCACCTGAACTCGGTGGTTAGAAACAAAGAGTCTGGTGCCATCATCTGGTTTGACTCCCAGCTCTGCTACATGCTGGCTGCCTGACCTTGGGTAAGTTGCCTATGTGCTCTGTGCCTCAGTTTCCTCAGCTGTGAAATGGGCGTGGCAGTAGTACCCACCTCGTTGTGAGACCTAAGTGGGTTACGATATGAACATCAGCTCGTGTGCACACGCAGCGGCGTTCTCTGTGCAGTGGCTGCTCTTGTTTTGTCCGGACCACAGCCTGTGCCAGCTGCCTCCCCGGCTGCCGCTCTCCTCCTGGGAATGGCCTCCAGAAGGCAGGGGTGGGGGCCTGTCCTCCTGGACGTCCCGCCTCCATTCCCGTCTCGGAGCCCTGCACACCTGAGTGCAGAGGTGGGCTGCAGGCCTGCAGGGCTGGTGCCACGGAACAGCGTCTTGGTCATGAGAAGCGGCTCTGGTGACAGGTGGACCTGAGTTCAAATCCTGACTGCACTGCCAAATCCGGCTTGCTCTGTGGCCTCGGGAAAGTTCCTCAAGCCCTCCCAGGCCTCGGTTTTCTTACCTGTGAAGACAGCAGTTGTACCACCTCCTAAGGTGCGCAGCAGAGCCAGCCTGCAGCCCCCCCAGCATCCGTCCCACAGCTGCCACCTGTTCATCTCAGGCCTGGACTCGACTATCCCCACCTCCCTCACCGCACAGACCCCGCTGGTGACTCAGAACAGAGCTCCGCTCTGATGTCTAGCCCACGTGCCTGGCCTGCATGGAGCCTGCCCTTTGTCCAGAGGGATTTACATTTTTAACAAATAAGTTCACCTGAGTCCTGTGGGGCACGGACTCGAACCTCCTGTTAGCTGCCTCCTCCTCTCATGCTGAGGCTTTTGCAGAAAATCATTTAATGTTTTCTCTGTGTTTAAAGAAAGCTCTGAGGGCCCATCGGGCTCAGGCCGGCTGGCGTGAATTTGAAACAAAGTGCAGTCCCCAGTGGAACGTGGCAACCTCTGCTCCTAAGTAAATTCAGGGGAGCGTTGCTGCACGTGGCCTGGCTGGCTATATTTAGGCCTTGCCAGGCCTTTGAATTCCTCCCTTGTTGCATTATTAAGGTCACTGTGGGGGCGAGAGGGCTAAGGCCGGAGGGCAGGGGGAGAAGCCCCTGTCCCAGCCAACGCCACTGGAGTCTGCCCTCCACGGTCTGGCATTCATACATGGCTCTGACAGTTGTGCATTTAGGAGAGAAGGCCACTGACCCCAAGGATGCAGACAGCCTTCCATGACGGAGCCTCCCCCAGCCTCGGCCCCCTGAGTCCCCGTCACACTCCTGTTGACCCGAATGCGCCTCTTCTTTCCCTTGCTACGGCGTCCTCCCTGACCCTGACCCTCGTCACCTTTCATGCTGGTGATTCTGACAGTTTGTGGTATGTCTCTGCAGGGCACCTCACCCTCACTCTGAAACCCTCGAGGGCTCCCTAGTGCCTGTGAGATCAAGCCCAGCCTTCTCAGCCCAGCATTTAAGCCTTCCTGCTCTGGCCCCCACTGCCTTTCCGTCCTCGATGGCAGCCCTGAACCTGCTTGTGGGTGAACTCTGTGGGGACAGGGGATTTTGTTTGCTTTCTTTACCCCACGTTGCCCAGTGCCTTGGAGGGTAATGAGAACATTGCAGGTGCTCAGTACATGTTTGCTGAATGAATGAATGGCTATGCAAATGAACGAACAAACGATGCAATGGTCTGCACTTCCCCACCATTGTCTTTGCCCTGCTGCCCTCTGTGCGCCTGCGTTCCATACTTTAAGGCCCAGGCCTGGCGATCCCTCCTGCTGACTTCAGCACTCTCTCTTGTTAGATACCCTGTGCCTCCTTGTCCTCTGACCTTCTAGGGGCCGCATCTGCTTTTACACTTGGCTGCATACCCCTCGAGGTCTGGATGGTGAGCATGCCTCAGCCCCCTTGGCCTCCTGACACCTCTCAGCGTTCCTCTCTGGCCGCTAGCGGATGTGGGTTGGGCATCGTTGGTCGGGTAGGATGGAACTCGAGCTTCCCAGGAGGGCAGAGCCAGCCCTAGTGGGGTGGAGGGTGGGGCAGAGATGCAGCCACAGGGAAGGGATGGGGCCTGGT
>RJWJ010016458.1:0-34458 GCA_004363605.1 Indri indri
AAAAAAAAAAAAAAAAAAAAAAAGAATTGGAGAAGGAATCTGGAGCTTTAACCATTTCTCAAACAATCTCATCCAATTCTTAATTTAGCTACCTCCTCCCTTTCCCCCAGTTCCAAAGGTACCTGGTGCTGTTATTTCCAAGCCCTTTGAAGACTTGATGGTGTAAATCAGGCTGGTTCTTTGGTCTGCTTAGTCCGTTATCATTTGTCCATCTGCTTTCCTGCTTCCAAAATGTTGCTGTTTTCACCTCTCCTGTTTTCCTCATCTTGTGTGTTTGTGTCTTTTATAAATAAATCTCTTGACTAAATTAGATGCGAATGTTCTTTTTGATATCTTAACTTGGAAGTCTCAGTTTTTAAAATGGCAGTTCATGATGTGTTTTTTGAGTTATGAGTGATAAGTGCTCATTTATAGATAGTTTGGAAAACAGGAAAGATATAAAAGAGTTAACATCACTATAGTCCTACCATATAGAAATAACTACTGTTAACATTTTTATATACTTCCAGTCTGTTTTCTATATTTGTGTATTTTTATGTACACATTCACATTTTTTCATAATTAGAATCATACTATATATTTTTCATTTGTTTCCTGCTTTATTCACCTAATAAACCATTTTCCCATGTCAGAACATAATCCTTGGAAACATTTCTATGGGTCTATAACATAACTTGTTTGATTTATCTATCTATGAGCAATTTCCCATGTCAGAACATAATCTTTGAAAACAAAATTTCTAATGGGTTTATAATATGGCTTTCATATGACTTTATCATGATTTAACTATTGTCCTATTGATAAAGATTTATATTTCTTTCAGTTTTTTCCCAATCTAAATTAGTCTGTACTGTACACTTTACGTAATCTGGGAATGTCTGTCTTGTTCCTTACTCTGTCTTCAGTGCTGAACCCAATGTCTTATGTGGAGTGGTGGTTCAGGGAATGCTTTGTTAAGAGAACGAATAGTTTTGCACAAAAGCCTGCTCGTTTTTTGTTTCTTTAAGTTAGAATCTATGAAAGGGTATTACTAGGTTAAAAGGTATAAACTTTTTGAAGGTTCTCCATAATTTATTTTCCATTTGGTCTTTGATTCAGAATAAGAAACAAGGATGTAAAAATGAGGAGGTGCTTGCTGTACTAGGCCATGAACTGGGACACTGGAAGCTGGGACACACAGTCAAAAATATCATTATTAGCCAGGTAAGTTTGGAGTGACAATTATTATTATTATTATTATTTTTTAAGAGATGAGATCTTGCTCTGTTGCCCAGGCTGGAGTACAGTGGCATGATTATAGTTCACTGCAACCTCAAACACCTGGGCTCACGTGATCCTCGCACCTTAGCCTCCCAAATATCTGGGACTATGGGCATGTACCACCATACCTGGCTAATTTTTAAATTTTTTATAGAGATGAGGTCTTGAACTCTTGAGCTCAAGTGATCCTCCCTGCTCTGGCCTCCTAAAGTGCTGGGTTACAGGCATGAAGTTCTTTTTTTATGGCATGGTAGTCAAATTGGAAGTACAGCAGGCATGAGAGGTCACGTGTTAGAGAGGTTAAGACAGACTCCATAGCCAGGCTACCTGGCTTCCCATCACAGCTCCCTGACCTTCTTCTGTGTGACCTCAGGCAAGTTCCTCACTGAATAATAGAATCTCATAGGACTGATGAAGAATTAAATGAGTTAATGCATGCAAAGAGTTTGGAGTAGTACCTGAAATGTGGTAAGTGCTATATAAATGTTTATTGTTACCACCATCATTATCATCACCTCCAGAGTCACTCAGATATAATAGCTATAATATAATATATAATATATATAGATATAATTGCTCAAAAGGAACAAGCCTGGATAACTTGGACATTAAAATACTTTTTTCTCATTTGAAAGTAATTATATATTCATTGAAAATTATAGAAAATATAAGGAAGAAAACAATTGCAGTAACATTCTTCTTCTGGGTATTAATGCCTCTAAACCAACAGATTTTCAGTCTATGGGTGAAATAACACTATATCTTGTTGATTGGTTGAGCATATGTGGCCTTAACTGAGTCTTAAGTGAGTCTTCACATCTTTCCAAAGGCCAGCTGGTTCTGGGTGATGAATTACGTGGGAAGGCTTGTGAACCCCTGTGGGCACTTTCCTATCATCTTACATCTTTAGTTGTAAAAGTGAGTTTCTTAGCTTGAAGCTATTTTGTATGGATATGTGGCAGTGAGTAAGATATTAAAGAAGTCAAAATCCAAGTTCAAATTGAATATTCACTCTATTAAGGAAAATCACTGCCCCTTTCACGAAGGAAGGGTTCCAGTGGAATCAGCCTACCGTGGTAGGCTGGTCCTTGAAATGTGGGACCTCATCAGGGCTGGTTGCCTCTTCTGACAGATTGGTTTCTCAGCAGGAGCCAGTTAGGGAGATGTCTGTGTTGTTGACTAGTGCATTAACTTCATCCCTGTAACCTTGGCCACTCTGTTCATGAGCCCTTGACCAAGCTGCAGAGCAGCAGTGGAGAAGGGTTGGCTGACCTGGCTGACCTCCACAGAGCAGCTGTCTTCCCACTTGATCACAAGAGCCTCCTCTACCATGGGACTCTTAAAATCAAACTCTCAGCTAATTTTGGAAGTTTTCCACATACCTCTTTTCCAAATCTCCTTGTTAGCCATCCTCTAGTTTGTTCCAAGGCCCTGATCATCCAGCCAAACCATTATTTGCCCACTGCCAACAAATTAGTATTAATATATATATATCTTTGGCTCAGGCCCTCTCCCTTCTCAGGCTGAGTGGACAATGAGATATACTACTTAAAATTTCTCTCACTAAGAGTAGTTCCCTTCCCCACTGCCTTCCAAGACCATCCCTGTGTGGTACTGTAATGCTGCAGCAATTTGCTTTCACCTGGTGCCAATATTAAGTTATTTGTAAAATAGGCTCTAATTTTTTTCCTCCTCAATTAAATGATTATCGGGAACTCCCATGAGTAAGAGTTGATTGAGGCCGGGTGCAGTGGCTCACGCCTGTAATCCTAGCACTCTGGGAGGCCGAGGCGGGCGGATTGTTTGAGCTCAGGAGTTCGAAACCAGCCTGAGCAAGAGCGAGACCCCCGTCTCTACCAAAAATAGAAAGAAATTAATCGGACAGCTAAAAATATATATAGAAAAAATTAGCCGGGCATGGTGGCGCATGCCTGTAGTCCCAGCTACTCGGGAGGCTGAGACAGTAGGATTGCTTGAGCCCAGGAGTTTGAGGTTGCTGTGAGTCAGGCTGACGCCACGGCACTCGCTCCAGGCAAAAGAGTGAGACTCTGTCTCAAAAAAAAAAAAAGAGTTGATTGAGGATTGGCAGAGTGGCATACTAGAATATGAGCCACCGGCTTATTTAACTTCTGCCTTCATGACTTGCTTCATTTCCACTCCTATATCTACCATGTGTATTTGATGATGGAGTGCTTCTAGGCATACCAGTTTCCTGGCTAGGCAAATCAACATAGCATCCAATTTAGGAGGAATAGCTTGGGTTGCAGGATCATGGTATCCCGTGCCCAGGAATTCAGTCTCTAGTAGGGTCTAGTAGCAAACCAAAAGTTACTTTTCAAAAAGACAACTGTTACTTGACAAAAATGGATGCATAGATTATAAGTCTAGGAGTCTTCATTGTGAGTTTTCTGTTGGAGCTTGTCATATTGGATCCACTGAGTTATAAGGGTGAGGGGCAGAGCTTCTTGCACTTTGTCCTAGAGGAGCTGGGAAGCCCTCTTGTGCTCTGAGCCCCATTCTAAGCAGGCACCTGGTAAATGGTTTGGAGCAACACACTTAAATATGGTGTATGTGGCCTCCAAGGTCCTAATCTACTAAGGGAAAAGGATGGTATTTGTTCTCCAACTTTCCTCCAAGGGGTTGTATTTTAGTATAGGTTTTTGATTTTTTTTTCCCTCTCTAATTTATTGATAAAAATAGATCTACCTTTTTCTTTGACCTTTCTAGAAAGGTCAGCTCCAGTGGTCCTAAAGAGAATTCAAGGGAAGTCTGTTGCTTTGGAGCCTTCACATCAAGGTCAGGTGGGAGGCCTTGTATCTGATTACAGTCTTATAAAATAAAGCCAGACTGCATTCTAGCACTTTACCTTTTTACATGGAGAAAATATCCCATTGCTATTGACTACTTCAAACCCTCAATTATAAGAGGCTCAACTCAAGCCTGCCCCTGTGGAAGATGATATAGCATATACATTTGGGGAAATTTTATTTTGCTTTTGAGAATAAAACTATAAAACTACTTAAATAGCTTTTTCTGTGATCACACTAACACCTTTCTTAAAATCACATGATTTCTTGTACTTTTTGCGTACTACCGATCCCACATCAGCATAGTAATAACTTAGGAATTTCATGTCCTTTTTTTTCTCTTATTTTGTCTTTTTTTTCCCTTTTTTTTGAGGAGAAGAAAAGAGGAGTTTATTAATTTGCGGGCAAAGAGGAGGTTGGCAGACTCGCATCTCAAAGTACTAATATCCTCATATCCTTCTTTCTAGATGAATTCTTTCTTGTGTTTTTTCTTGTTTGCTGTATTAATTGGTCGAAAGGAGCTTTTTGCTGCGTTTGGTTTTTATGACAGCCAACCCACTCTCATTGGACTATTGATCATCTTCCAGTTTATTTTCTCACCATACAATGAGGTAATGTATGATCTTTAAAATTATCTCACATATGCCCTTCCCTGCTTCAAATCTAGAACCTTTAGGATAGTCAAAAACAAAAAAAACTGTATAGTTTAAACAAGTAGATGAAACAAAGTCTTTTGGTTTACTGGCTAGTATGAGAAAGTAGCAGAAAAATCTAAGCCCACATAAATAATATGCATACTGTTAGGGAAAAATAACTAGAGAATTAGACTTTAGTGGTGAAGACCTTAATATAAAATATGCTTCACGACTTGGTAGATGGAGATTAACTGTTGGAATGCTATGTCCTAGGCACCATATTCCCCAATGCTTGGGTGAAAATCTGTGTGTGAGGGGACAGAACAAATACTAATTGAGTGTATGTATGGCTTGATAAGGGAGGCTGAATGACAGTGGTCCTCTGATTGTGCTCCATGACCACCTCCCCCAAAATAGCCTTGGGGTCCCACCCAGGACCCATGAAATCAATATTAGGTATTTTATAGTAAATGATGTTTAAGAACCACTGCTCTGTGATAGCTCAATAGGAGTATCCCAGAGTGTGACAAGACATAGGTGAATGAGACTATGTAATAAACCTGACTATGGCAACACTTCATGATGTTCGGTAAGGTTTCCAATTTAAGCTAAGAAATAATATTGGGGATCTTGAGGTATCTCCATGCAGAAGGATTCTTTCTTGGGACAGATTGTAGAGTTAAAGTTTTAAGACAAGCTAAATGAATCCTATTTCTCCATTTTAAAAAGTGTGTGTGGTGGGGGCATCATGAAAGAAAAATGGAGGGGAATAGGTCATATTTGTATAGCATTGTCGTTACAAACTAAATAAATTTTGCAGAGTACTGAGATATATTATCTTTAAACTCTGAAAATTTTAATGTTTTGTTTTAACTTTTGTTGAAAATATTTACAAAATGCCTTACACAGTTTGTCACTGCTTAAAACGGAAGTTACAGAATACCTTATAACGATATTGCCATTTCTGTCTTCTGTCGCAGTTCAGGAATGCCTTAAGGACACTGAGCTATGTATATTAAATGATGCCAGGCGGCTCTGCTTTTAAGCAGTTGTGCTATTTATTTTTTTATCCAACTAATTTTTTTTGTTTCTTCCCTCACTGTCAGGCTGATAATCCTTACTATTAGTATGACTTCCTGTTCTGTTCATTATCCCTGTTTAATTTTCTTCTTTAACCTGCCATAAACTGGGAAATCAGATAATTAACTCAGTATGTAAGAGTTACTGGATTCTGACTGAGTAGAAAGGTCCTTGTATGAGTAAAGGCAAGAGTGGTGCTAGTGGTTCTCCTTTGTGGCATCTGTTTTGGCTGCTCAGAGGGTTTTTTTGTTTGTTTGTTTGTTTCTTTACATTCAGTGTTTGAGTTCGCTTCAAAAAGTATCTAAATGTATGTGGAATATTAGAGTAATTTGAAATGTGATTAATTCACAAAAATATTAGCAACACTTTTAAAAACCTTGGAGAGCCCAGGAGATTTGTTTTAAAAAGACTACATATTTAAAAAGAAAATCTTAAGTTTAATGTCAGGGTTTCGGCCGGCCATGGTGGCTCACATCTGTAATCCTAGCACTCTGGGAGGCCAAGGTGGGAGGATCGCGTGAGCTCAGGAGTTCGAGACCAGCCTGACCAAGAGTGAGACCCCGTCTCTACTAAAAATAGAAAATATTAGCCTGGCCTGGTGGTGATGCCTGTAGTCCCAGCTACTTGGGAGGCTGAGGCAGGAGGATCACTTGAGCCCAGGAGTTTGAGATTGCTGTGAGCTAGACTAATGCTGTGGCACTCTAGCCTGGGCAACAGAGCGAGACTCTGTCTCAAAAAAAAAAAAAAAAAAAGTCCGGGTTTAAGAGATCATAATAGGAAAGAGACATTAACCTTAGGAAAATGGGAAAATTGCCCTATTAAAAAGAGTTTGGAAATCTATAGCAAAGCAGATAGGTACAAATTAGTATCTGCTTATGTTTTTATGTGTTATAGTGAGAATCAAAGAATAGTTTGCTTGGGACTTAAAATCAGGAGAGAGATTGATTGATTGATTGGGACCAGTGATTCTATCCCAAAAAGTATATTTGAGATTTGAAAAGAAATTTCAAGCAGAATTTATTTATTAGCTTTGAACATATCTGAGAAGCTACCAGGGACGCCTAGACTTTATTTTGAAAGTCTGTATTTGCTCTGGCAAATAAAGAAGAGATTTTTTTTACGTTTGAAAAAAATTTTTTTATGCCAATTATAATACTTTAAGAAATAGGCAGGGCGCAGTGGCTCACGCCTGTAATCCTAGCACTCTGGGAGGCTGAGGCGGGTGGATCGTTTGAGCTCAGGAGTTCAAGATCAGCCTGAGCAAGAGCAAGACCCTGTCTCTACTAAAAATAGAAAGAAATTAGCTGGACAACTAAAAATATAGAAAAAATTAGCCAGGCATGGTGGCGCATGCCTGTAGTCCCAGCTACTCAGGAGGCTGAGGCAGAAGGATTGCTTGAGCCCAGGAGTTTGAGGTTGCTGTGAGCTATGCTGATGCCGTGGCACTCTAGCCCGGGCAACAGAGTGACACTCTGTCTCAAAAAAAAAAAAAAAAAAAAAAAATCAGAAAAAAAGAAATAGACGTCAGGTCATTTAACCAGCAATACTTCAGTAAACAAAGTTCTTTTTCTCTCAAAATTTATATTTTCAAGTGAAATTTGTCCCCTTCTTAATAGTAACCTTCAGAAATCGTATACTTACTCTGGTGATGCTGCCATAGCTCAGAACACTTTAGAAAACTTAATTTTGAGATTGTTGACTGCGGTCATACCACCCTGAACGTGCCCAGTCTCATCTGATCTCGGAAGCTAAGCAGAGTTAGGCCTGGTTAGTACTTGGATGGGAGATTGTTGGAGGCTGTGGTATATTTATTACAATAATCCCAGTGAAGGCTCATTATCCTTTAAAGGTGAATAAGTGATCAAGAATATTTTTTAAAAAGAAAAAGAGTCTGAATATAAATTACCATGACTGAACTCTGACTCTGAGAAAGGTGGTATGCATTGGTTGTGGAGTCACCAAGAATTTCAGCACTACCTACCACCACTTTGCAGCTATGTGACCTCCAGCAAGTTATCTAACCTCTCTGAACTTCACCCTTCTCATCTGTAAAGCAGGAGTAAGAGATTGTTGGAGAATATGTGAAGTGCCTAGCTCAATTCATGGCACATGGCAGATTCTCAAAAATTGGTATTTTTTAGTAAGGATAACATTCATTTGGATATACAGGTTGAGTATTCTTTATCTGAAATGCCTGAGACCAGAAATGTTTTGGATTTCAGATTTTTTTAGATTGCGGAATATTTGCATTATATTTACAGGTTGAGCATCCCTCCAAAAAGCTGAAATCCAAAATGCTCCAGTGAGCATTCCCTTTCAGCATGACCTTTGAGCGTCATGTCAGTGCTCAAAAAGTTTCAGATTTTGAAGCATTTTGGATTTCAGTTTTTTGGATTAGGGATACTCAACTTGAATATCTGTTTCTGGCTTGTTTGCTTGGGGAAAAAGGCCCAATTTATAATGATGCCGTCATCCTAGGTCCCCTAAATACTAGTGATCTTCCTTTTGGCCTGCCATTTCTCTCATCCTAAGCTAAACATCCTCTGCTGTCTCAGCTCATGAACCTTCAGTCACAACAAAGAGGTGGATGGTGATTAAAACCCTTTCATTTACTTTTTCAGGTTCTTTCTTTTTGCCTAACAGTTCTAAGCCGCAGATTTGAGTTTCAAGCTGATGCATTTGCCAAGAAACTCGGGAAGGCTAAAGACTTATATTCTGCTTTAATCAAACTTAACAAAGATAACTTGGGATTCCCTGTTTCTGACTGGTTGTTTTCAATGTGGCATTATTCTCATCCTCCGCTACTAGAGAGACTTCAAGCTTTGAAAAATACAAAACAAGACTGAGACACGCAGGGCCTGTGACTGAAGACATTTCTGATTATTTCTCTCCTGGCAGCATGTTCCAGCTCTTGATGTTTTTAAACTTTTTTTTTAAAGAAAAATTACTAAGTACATAAAAGCCCAGATTTAAATACATTTAATATCTCATTTCAAAAATGATTTTAATAATCCATTTCTTAAACACTGGATGAAATTTCGAGGCTTAATGTTTTTAAAGGCATACTTTTATCTTTGACATCTAATTTTGCATCAACTTGTAAAATTATTTGAGAAACTGCAGAATTTGTTTTATTTATGCACTTACATGAAATCTGCATATAAGGTGTTTGAGGGCATATGTTTAAAAGAGGGAACGCCACCTCTCAGTCCTTTCCGTGAGGCAGAAACAGCGGTCCAAAATCATTGCGCTCATACCTAAGTTGAAATTTGTTTTTTATTTTCATGCTGTTATGATTGAACCTGGCCAATCAGTGTTTTAAGAAGAAAGATAATAGTTGGTAAGCCTAATGTTATTTAAATTAGTTAGAAATGTGCTCTACTGTTCTATCAAAATTTTAATTTCTCTGTTCTCTCTCTTACTACACATTGATCAAAAGTTTCTAATAGTGCTTTGAAATTAGAAATTATGTACAGGATGTTTTAAATCATTGAGTTTTATTTTTGTTTTTAAGAAAATCACAGTCTTTATCTTTCTTTCCACCTGGTAGGTATGTTCCTATTGAGGGGTAAACTGTAGCTTTTTTCTCGTTCATTCAATAAATAATGCATACTTTCATTTAGCAGAGATTGCCATATTGAACAGGTTTTTCTGTGTTAAAAGTGGCAGAACCAACAGAGCCAGACTCTGTCTCAAAAAAAAAAAAAAAAAAAGTGGCAGAACATGAAAGAAGAAGAAATGACATTTTAAGAAACATAAGGGTGAAATACTGATGATTCTTCTATGATAATTCAGGAAAAAATATAGTTTTCTATCTCTTTCAAGGACAGAAGAGTTTCAGTTTTTATTTTTGTAATTTTATCAGTAAGTCATAAGTACTATTTAATCAGGCCTGATTCCACTTATGAAAATTATAGTTCTTGATATGCAGATACTATTTACTTTCAAAACAAAAGATTTCCAATTTTAAAACATGTATGTTTGACTGATCCATATCTCTGTCCACTTTCTGAATGAGAACTTATTTTGTGCCTAGAGTCCCACTCACTGATAATGTTTACCTTCCGGGCATTTATTCCAAAGTGGGATCAACTGCGCACCTTTGGCCATAAAGACTTTTGCTCAGCTGACATTTGGGTGATGTTTTCACATGGAAATATAATAAATATAGAAATCTAGTTTAGTACTGCATTATTTATTTTCCTAAGGCAAAAGAGGAGCAGTCCTGTGACTTTTTTATCCAGCGTTCTTTATCTGTGACTTCATGCTCTGATAACTGCCTTTCCTTCCTTCTGTGCCTTTAAATACAAATTTCAGTTCTGCACAAGTGAAACATTAAAAATTGCCAATGCAGATTTATGTGCTTTGTCTTTAATTTCATATAACATGTGTGTTATTTGTTACCTAGATGTGTGTTTATTACCCTAGAGGAACTGGGTGCTAGCACATGAAGAGTAGTATGAAGAAATAGCCCTAATGCTGAGTGGTGTCAACACCATCCCTGGGCCTCACACAGAGTCCTCTCCAGTGACTTCCTCCTATTCACTCCAGAGCATCACTAGTTCTTACCAATGTTTCCTTAAAAGCTTCATTTGGAATCATTCCTTCTCCATTTTTATAACCTTAGATTGTCTTGGGCTTGCCTGGTCTGCTTCAGCTGTCTCTTTGGTCTTCCTTACATATGGCAGCAGTAATTAGCTTTTTAATATGTGACTGACCTAGTCACCCAGTTTATGGATGGCAGAGGCGTAGGGATGGCCAAAAGGAAACTGGTGGGTTCCTGAGATACTGACCAGAGTACCAGTAGGTGGGCCAACCAAGGAAGGAAAAAGGTGGCACTCTGCACTCTTAATACTTGGCAGATGTACAGGGGCTAGAATCAAGTAGATCAAAGCCTTGGGTAAAATGGCACAATTCCAGTATGGCTGATGTCTGAATCCAAGGCAGAATCTCTGTTATGTGTATATACTGCCTTTATCTGAGTTGGCCCTTTGCCGAGGTCTGAGACAGCTGCTGGTAAATTCTGCTTCTGTTTAGGATAGGAACAGAGTTCCTGGGATCAATTCAATAGTTTTAGTACCAATAATGGCCCCAGGTTGCCCCTTTGTGTGTTCACCGTTACCCCTAATCCTTTTTGTGGTATTCCCTCCCTGAGGAAGCTTTCTTCCACTTGGTCTTATTCTTTCAATCCTTTGGATATTTTTGTACATATATACTTTATGTAACTTTGACAGTTTTGAGTATTTTATCATCATTAGCAGAAAGGTTACTAAATACCACTTGACCATAAATGCTATCCTAGGGGTTATACAAAGAAAATTACAGAAAATTTGTAATTCAAAACTTATATCCAAAAACTTTTGATTTAAGATCACAGTAATGTGAGCAAGTAACTTAAAAGCACTTGTGTGTCAGGGTAAGTACAGTTTGGTGGGAAGGCAAAAATAATCCATTGTGGAACGGGATACCTCTATTCAGACAGTAAGGATGGGGAAAACTTGGGCTCCTCTCTTATCTAGGATGGTTTCCAGAGAAGAGGCTTTCCTAAACAGGTTGGCTAGAACAGATGGAAAGATACTCTCATGTGTTCTAAAAACCTGTGAAACCAGGACTGCCCACATCCAGTAGGCAGAGAACAGCCTCTGCCCTTAGGTCAGAGCTCCCCTCTGGCTCTCTGGGTGATGGTTGTTAATAGGTAATATGTCATCTAGGACTAAGATCCAGGGCTCCATGATCCAACATGCCACTTACTAGTAAGGATCTGGGTAAGAAATTTGACTGAGCTTACGTTTTTCCTTCTGTCCCTGCTCTGTACCAAGCTCTGCTCTAGGTGCTGGGGAATATTTTAGTAAATAAGGAACAAAAATCCTCTACCTCATGGAGTTTACATTCTCGTATGGGGGAGATAGACAACCAAATTATATTAAATAGATATTAAATGGTGATACATGTTTTAGAGGAAAAAGGGGCTGAGGTGTTTGTGGGGAGCCAGGGAGTGGTTGCCATCTTAAATAGGGTGGTCACAAAAAGGCATCACTAAAGGAAACGTTTGAACGAAGACCTGCGGAAGTAAGGGGGTGGTCTAGGCAGGAGTCTGGGGGAAAAGCGTCCCAGAAAGAGGGAACAGCACGTGTAAAAGCCTCCAAGTGGGAGCCAGCCTGGAGTGTTTGAGAAATACCAGGAGGCCGGGTGGCTGCAGTGGCATGTGCTAGGGGGCAGTAGTGGGCCATAAAGGCAGGGAGGCAGATTTCACAGGGCCTCGTAGGCCATTGTAAGAACTAAGACTTTTACTTGACTGTGGTGGGAAGCCTTGGAGAGTTTTGGGCCAAGGAGTGACAGCATCTGACTGAAGTTTTAACAGGACCACTCCGGCTTGTACGTTGAGGAGCCAGGGTCAAATCAGGGGACCAGTTGGGAGGCGTTTGCCCTCCTTCTGGCAAGAAATAACAAATGGTGCTAGACTGGAGTGGTAGTTGGGAGGTGGTGAGAAGTGGCTGGATTCTGGATATACTCTGAAGGATGTGCTGATCAGACATGTGTGCAAGAGGAAAAGTGGGAGTGGAGGATGACGCCAGTGTACTTGGCTTAAGTAACTGAAAGGACGGAGTTGCCATTAACTGGGATGGCGAAGGCTGCAGGGGGTGGGGGTTTGGAGGGGAAGATCAGCAATTCACCTGGGGACATGTTAAATTTGAGATGCCTACTAGACATCTAAGGGGAGATGGTGCGTAGGGAGTTGGATAAATGAATGAAGTTAAGCAGGGAGGTCTGGACTGGGGATGTGTAGATGTTGTTTAAAGCTGTGAATCTGAATGAGATACCATAGGAGCGAGAGAAAAACATGTGGTCCAAGAGCTGAGTCGGACTTTCAGATAATGGGGAGATGGGAAAGCAGCAAAGGAATCTGAGAACAGTGTAGTGAACTAGAAGCCAAATTAGACAACCCTTTTTTCCAATAAAAGGGAGCAAAAATTTGGGATGGTAGCTGGAAGAGGCAGAAGTGGGATTGGGAGAGGTATTTTATTTTTTAACATGACAAATGGGGATAATACCTGCTCTACAAGGCTGTTGCAGGGATAGAATGAGATGATGTTTACAGAGTGTTCAGCACAGTACCTGATAATAATAAGAGCTCAATAACTGGTACTCGATATTAATAACTCACCATAATTGCTCTGATGTAAATAAGCACAAAATTAACTAAAGTTCCTAACCCAGCTGGCCAGTGAGGTGAAGAGAGGATTGCTGGAGAGATCAGGTTTTGAAGGGGAGTCAGCAGAGGCAGGTTTGGGACTCTCCCGTGCCGCTTTCTGGGGGATCAGCGTGGCCGTCGAACCTCCGTGAAGGGCCAGGCTGTCTTGCTGCAGTGCCCTTTCTGTTAAGCTTCCTAAATCCCCCTTTTCCTAATTGCAAACAGGGGAGGTGAGTTCCTGCTTCATTTTTGTTGCACTAGACTTTTGCCTCCCAGGAGTCAGTTGCTGAAGGGCAGGTCCCTATTCTCGGCGGTAGAAAGAATAACATGGACACAACTGGGCCATCTTGGAACACACCTCAGCCACACATATCCCTTCCTTCCCGGTTTGATGATTGGTGGGGTCCTGAACATTTTGAACACCTACTATGTGCCAGGCACGGTTTTATGTGCCAAAGAAAAGAACAACAAATGAGAGACCAAAGTTTCTGCCCTCGTGGAGCTTGTATTCTAGTGTTTTATGCTGAATAGTGCTCAAGGCTAGAGAGAAATAATAAAGTGCAGGACGGTTATCTGGAACGTCAGGGTAGGGGCGAGGTTACTTTTGAGTAAAGACCTTGTCACGCACGGTTCACTTCATGGCTGAACTTTGGAGTGTTGCCCCAGTTCCTGGGCTCCAGGCTTGGAAGAATCACAAGCCTTGGCCTGCGTGACAGAGAGAGATGACAGACACTCAGCAAATATGTGTGAAGAATTTATTGTAAGGGAAGTTTAAGGGTGCAAAGCAAAGTACGTTTCCTAAGGGAAAATGGGTCTGTCTCCAGGAGTGGAGAAGACCCTGGCTACTTCTGTGTTTTTCTTTTTATATGCTTTATGTTTAGGTAAAGGTTAGTTATAATTATTCATAACTATACATCACTGTTTTGGGGACCGAATTCTTTACAGGTACAGACTTGACTTAAAGGTTATGTTCCAGTCATTTCTTCTAGTATATGTATGCTGGGGAAAGTTCCATAACCGTTGTCTGACTGGTGGTCAGTGTTCCATGGCCTAATTACCCCATTCTTTAAGACTGAAATAACCATGCTCTTTTTATTTTTCTGCAACATTTCCTCCTCATTGTTTTTCTGTAACTGCTTTCTCCTTTCTGTTTTTCTGATTTCCATTACCTCTCACTTGTTTTTCTGTCCCTAACAACATGAAGCAAGGTTGCTGACAGTGGTAATATTTTGGGAAAGAACATTCCAAGCAGAGGGCATAGTGTACGTGTGGCGTGGCGTGTTTGAGCAGCAGCACAGGGGCTGGCATGGCTGCAGTGGAATGTAGCAGGGCCCAAGCAGAGAGGTGAGGTCAGAGAGGCCTGTGAGAGACTTGTGGATCACAGGAAGTGGTCTGAGTGAAATTCACCCACCAGGGGGTCTTACAAAGGCCACTGGCCACTGGTCTTTAGGAAATAGCCCCCTTTCAGCCCCTTCAAATGTCTGAGTTGTAAGGAATGAGGACTCTGCCTGAGATTTGTGAATCACAGCTTCTTTGTGTTAACTGAAGCCCTCAGTGGACCATCTCAGGGAAAGTTGCAGAGAGGGACAAGGAAAGGGCCCCAGGGCGAGCACTTGGGGAAGCTTCAAGTAGTAGACTGGCTCTCTAAGCCCAAGGTTTCAGGCTCTAGGACCAAGTGAGTGATCTAGACCAGGGAAGGGAGAACCCTCCCTCCCTCCCGGGTATGCAGTGCTTGAGAGCCTGCCCAGGGCCAGGCTTCCACTGCCTCCTGCCACCCCGTCCTCTGCCCTTCCTCCACTGAGCCCTGGACTCTGTGTTCCACGGGCTCCCCTCACAGCCACAGCAGCAGTGGGGACTTCTGTGGGGGTGGGAGATGCTGTAACTCAGGATTTGCCAAAGCACCGAGGGTGAGGCTACCTTGGTGGCTCTCAGTGCTACCCTACTTTGTTCTTCCTGTCTGTCCCTGGATTGGGGTAAGGAGGCTGAGATGTCACTAGTGGTAAATGTGTGTTTGGGGGAGGGAGGAGGAAGAGGAGCGGGAGGAAGGTGCAGGCCCTCCAGCATAGGTAGGGACTTAGAGCCACATTAGTGGTGAGGTGTGGGAGGGCCTAGGTTTCAGCACAAGCTTGGACCTCAGGCTGGAGTCCTGGGCCTCCAGGAGGGGCCAGGGCAGAGGGCTTCATCTGGGGGCAAAAAAATGCCCAAATCAATAATGGAGCAAAGAAATTGGTCACTCTCTGAATTTCAAAAGCTACTCACTAGCCTACAGAGTGATGGGCCAGGCGCCTCGAGGGGCTACAGATCAGATTGGAGCCAGTGTCCCCTAGATTTTTATTATCCAGGTCCCTGTTTTACTCACAGGCCTGGAAACCCCTGGAAGGCAAGAGCCAGGTCTTCCAATCTTTCGCTTCAGCTCTTGGCCCCGGGCCAGCACACAGTGGGTACCAGAACTCACAAGGACCTTCCAAGTGGCAGGCCCTGGCAAGACACTAGGTGTGCTCTACTGGGATAAACAAGACACAGTTGAGTTCCAACCACAGCTGTACAAAGGCTTGGAAAGGATTCACCCAAAGTAACACAGCAGGTCACCATCCTGCCTCCACTCCTAAGTTCTTCCCACGGATGTTCCTAAAACATGCCGTGCCACCCAAATGCTCACAGTTCATGTGCCCAGAGGAAGGTGCCCCACGCCATGCTCCCCCAGAGCCCTGACCATCCTGCCCAAGCTGTGCAGGCCGAGCAACTGGTTCCCAAGCCCAATCCACAAGAAATGAAGCCCAACAACTCACATCCTGGTTTGTACCCAAGTTGGGGGATTTTATTTACAGAAAGGCCTGGGTAGATCTGGGAAGTGGAGTTGCGGGTGCCAGAGAGAGTTATGCCAGAAAGGGAAGGGGAGATGGATGTTTAAATACTCAGATGGGAGGCAGGAAGGAAGGAGTGGGGCTGGCTTAAGGATAGCTATCAGGGTTGTCACCCATCAGCAGTCACCCAGTAAGTCCAGAGAGTGAAAATGGGATCAGCAACCAGCAGAGACCTCAGTCCTCCTGCCCCAAGGACAAGATGGCCGGTGGAGAGCGGTGCAGGTTAAGGAGACATTGTCTGGTAACAGCTGAGTGGCGCTCCGGGAAGGAAAGCCACCCATTCCCTTCGGAGCTTCGACTCTCCAGCGACCCTTGCCCTGTCTGTCGGCCTCACCTCTTCACTCTAGTGCCCTACCTCCCCTGCCCCCATGTTTTAGAATTCCTTTTCCTCAGGGCTCCTGGGTTCCAGACAGAAGACCCTGGGAAAGTTGGTTTCCTGGGCTGAGGGATGAGGTGCATGTCCACCCAGAGGGGACCTGGTCCTACCCCACCCAGGATGCCGCTGCTCTCTGTCCGGGCCTGATGCTCATGGCCCTTTGATGGATCCGGGTTCCGTAAGGCGGGCAGAGGCATAGGCTGAGGCTCCGAGGCAGGCTGCAGGCTCACAGAAGCCCGGCAGCCCCACAGGGCCTGGCAGGCCAGGTCGGCCTGCCTCTCCTGGAGCCCCTGGGGACCCTCGGTCTCCATCCTTGCCATTGATTGCCTGGCCAGGCCGGCCAGGGAGACCTGTGAAAGGGAGGAAGTCAAGACGTCAGGGGCTCCTCCCGTGTCGCCCCTAGAATTGTTAAGGTGGAGAAAATGAGGCCAAGAACACCACAGGAAGAAGGGATCCTGCCCCAGACACAGAGATTGTCAATTACTCCCAGCTCCCATCCGTGAGTCTTGGGAGCAAATGTCCTTTCCTTCCCCTCCATGAAGTGTTGGTGGTGCCTTCTGGGAAGTCTGCAGAGTGCAGCTCCCAGTTCCCAGCCAGGACCCACCCAGGGACCCCTGGGTGCTCCAAAGGGATGCAGAAGCTGGGTATCAGAAGCCGCCACGGGAGAGACCCAAGTGTCTGTGGGTCATTAATCCCTGAGCTGAGGGAGGGAACTAAAGCTGGGCAGGGCCAAGGTCTTACCTGGGATTCCTGGGGGCCCAGGCATCCCCGGGTGCCCACGTCCCACTTCTCCTCGGTCACCCTTCTCTCCACGTTTTCCTGTGGACAAAAAAGGAAATCTTGTTCAGAATTGGAAAATGTTTTTCCTACTTTGCTATTTAATTTCTATTTCCCACACAGTTATTCCTGTTTTGTGCTAGTTTATAAAAGGGGAAAGTTGGAAATGGCCCTGCAGGGCTGATTAAAGAAAGGTCCAGACAAAGGATGGAAGATTATGTAACCAATAGTTTATTACAGGAAAGAGTTTAAGTATAACAGTATCTAGCATTTACTACGTACTAAGCAGTGAACTAAGAAGAACTCTGTGTACATTATCTCTAAATATAATCCTTACTACAACACTATGAGGTTGGTGCTATTAATATTAATGTCCCCATTTTACAGATGATAAATTTGAGGCTCAGGGAAATTAATAGGTAACTTGTCCAAGGGTCACAATGAGAAAGTGGCAGAGCCTGGATTCACACTCAAGTCCGGTGGCTCTAGAGCCTGCCTGTTTCACTACTCTGCTCATCTGCCTCCCCGTCTCTGGAGACGTGAAAAGATATTTATGCAGTGCCACTAAGCAAATTATAAAAACAAAACAAGAAACCCAAGTTGTAAAATAGTGCATAGTCTCCATCAATTTGCTACTGGGAAAGAAAGCCTGGGAGTGTTTCCTGGACAGCTTGGTGGAGGGAATGGAGGAAGTGTCTGTATCTCATCGTGGGAAGGGGAATTGTGAAAGGGAAAACAGGAGGCCGAGCGGTCAGCTGGCCTAACCGAGCCCGCTGGGGTGGTCTAGGCCTAACCCCTGTTGTCCAGCCCCCATTCCCACCGCAGAACGGCACTCACCCTTGGGCCCTGTGTTGCCAATCTGACCCACAGCTCCGATGATGCCAGGAATGCCCCGAGGGCCAGGGTGCCCATGGGGTCCCTGCTTGCCTGGGTACCCAGGAGGTCCAGGAGGTCCTGGGGGGCCCATCATCCCTGCAGCACCCAAGGCTTCTCGCTTGGCACTCACAGCTACCTCTGCCAGTTGCTCTGGAGGGAAGGAGGAAGAGAGAGAGGTCTGTGAGGTGGGTGTCGGTAACACTAGGGAAAGCAGAGCATCCTGATGGCCCCTGGCCCCTAGATTTGCAGACAGAAAAGCACTTTATGTTCCCCTGCCCTCAGACCCTGTTTGCAGAAGTCAAAGGTCCAGAGTGACTCATCCAAGCCTCCGAAGCCCCTTGGAGGCAGAGCTGGAATAAGCACCCAGGACTCCAGACTCTGAGAGCAGTCGGTGTGGATGTGGAGAGGCTCCTGAAGGGTGGTGATGCCCTGCAGTGGACTGTAAGGAGGGGTTGCTGTCCCTGCCCTCACCTTGCATCATCTTCAGCACCACATCCACGATGTGCTGGTCGCTGGCATCTCGGCCCTGAAAGCAGAGGCCTTTCAGGAAGACGCCCCTGGCTGCCTGGGCTGACCACTCCTGCACCCTCTGACTCCTTCCTGTTCCCATCTTCTCCCAGAAAGGACGTTTCCTAATCCCTCCTGCTGCACTCACATCCCTCCTCTCTGATATGGGGCTTGGACCACCCTCAGGGAAGCCAGTGGGCTTCTGGGAACTCCCAGCCTTTGAGGGATAAGCCACCCACTAGGAGACTCTCCTGCCCTGGAGCCCAACTCACCGCCAGGCCCTGTCTCCCAGGCTGTCCCGGCAAGCCTCGGTCTCCGGCCAGTCCTCGAGGGCCAGGAAGCCCAGGGTAGCCCTGCACCCCTGGGGCGCCCGCATCCCCGCTGGGGCCAGGGTAGCCCGGTTCTCCGCGGACTCCTTGCTGCCAGGGAGAGGGGTGGGCGCAGAGCAGAGGTGAGAAGGCGCCTGGCCGGCCCGGTGGGCGGGCAAGGGGCGGGGCCGGGGAGAGGGCGGAGGAAGAGGCGGGGAGAGGCGGGGCCGGAGGGGAGGCGGTGGTCCCAGGGACCGCAGAGGGGAGGATAGCGGCTTTGGGAGGGGAGGACTCACCTGTCCCTTCGGCCCGGGCTCGCCAGATTCGCCCTGCAGGTATAAGGAGCCGTGGTCACTAACTGGTAGGGATCCTGGGCCCTGCCGCTGCTCCCTCCCTGCCCCCACGCCGCGTGCTCACCTTCTCACCCTTCTCTCCGGGGAGGCCGGCCACCCCCGGGTCGCCCTGCAGAGAGAACCACGGGTCAGACGCGCGGCGGCGGCGGGGAAGTGGGACAAGAGACAGGGCTGGCCGGGAAAGGGAGACGCTGGGACTTACCACTCCGCCACGGGGCCCGGTCTTCCCTGGGAAGCCCTGGAGAAAGCGGGGAATGAGGGGCTTGGCGAGTTCCCCTCTCCCGGGAGGGAAAGGTCCCCGAGGCCCCCCCACCCAGCTCCCGGCCACACCCCTCTCTCCAGCTCCGCCTCGCCCACCAGAGCCCTAGGACCCGTCAGTTTGGAGCGCTCTAGAACGATCTGAGCTCAGCCGACCCCTCTCCCCCTTAGGGCCTCTTTCCCAGGTATTTCCCAGCCCCCCTTTGGCACCTTGTCTCCCTTGATGCCTGGCAAGCCTTGGGGCCCTGGAATTCCGGGGGGCCCTTGCTCCCCCTTGGGGCCCTGAGGAGAAAGGAAACCAGAGGAGTAAATCAAATGCAGCCCCGATATGCTCCCCACCGCCCACCTCAGCTGGCCCGCACTCGCCTGTTGTCCTTGAGGGCCTGGCTGCCCCACTGGCCCCCTCTCACCCTGGTCACCCTAAAATGGAAAGAGAAGGTCACATCCAGCTATCAGCAGGGGCGG
The DNA here is from genome assembly GCA_004363605.1 of Indri indri. Lineage (NCBI taxonomy): Eukaryota > Metazoa > Chordata > Mammalia > Primates > Indriidae > Indri > Indri indri. The sequence goes on from RJWJ010016458.1 coordinate 19,759, forward strand.
CCTCCCCCAGCCAGGCCCCAGAGGCTGTACTGGCAGGGTGCCCTCCATTCCTGCTGTCACCAGCACGGGGTCCTTTGCTCCACCTCACACACCAGCGAACTGAGACCCCGCCTGGAGAGGCCTCGCACAGGCCGGGCAGGACTGGGCAGGTGCTGGATCCAGCCTTGCCAGCTGCTGCAGGGCCCCAGGGAGGAGCCACTGTGCAGGCACTTACCTTCTGCCCCATGATGCCTGGGGGACCAATTTCTCCTGGAGGCCCTGGCTCTCCCTGGAGGAAGGAGAAATTGGGGGTGAGCAGTAGGTCTGGTGGGACCCTCCCTTCCACACCTGGCTAACCCCTCCCCACCCTTGGGTCTCAGCTAATTCGCTTCATCACGGAAGTGTCCCCAGACCCACTGTACTTTTCCTTCACAGGACCCAACACAATTTTAGTTACCATGTGATGGTTTATTTCATGTCTGTCTCTTTCACTAAACTGTACCCTCCACCTGAGGAGGAGACTGTGCCTATCTTGGCGCCCAGCACAGTTGCAGGTATTTGGTGAATGTTTACGGAATGAATGAATGAATGAATGCTGTGCCTGCTAGATTCTCAGCCCCAGTCAGTCTGGCCACCTGCGAAGGTCACGCTCCTGGAACCAGTCCCCACCTTCACAGCACTGTACATTGGGAAACAGGCGCCCAAGAGGTCAAAGAGCTTCCCTGAGTCTGTGGGTCAGGGCAGAGCCCAGACCAACGTGGACACTTCCTAGGTTAGGGCTCCACCCCACGGCCTCACCCTGGCCCTGCGCCGAGGAGGGGCCTCTGGCCTGGGAGAGCCAACACAAGAACCCTTGTGCCAGTGGAGGAGGCACTCACCTCCTTCCCCGGGGGACCAGAGATTCCAGGGAGGCCCTGCCGGCCTGGGTCACCCTGCGGGAAAACACATTTCTCAGGTCAGTCTGGGTGGCCCAATCCAGCCTTTGGCCTCAGGGAAGGCCAATGAGCCCTACACAGAGTCTGGACCCAAACAAGTTGGGGAAGAGAGAGGGTGTTCTTGGTTCAGTCCTCTGGGTTCCCCACTGATTTCCTGTTGGTTTCTCCTCTGGATTTAAAGCCATCCTGTCTCCACTGAGCCAGGCTGAGGGGTGTGGAGGGGGCGGCAGGAAGGAGGTGGTCAGGCCCAAGGGGCTTGTGTTCAGGCTAAGCCTCTGAGCCTTGAGGGAGGCCTGGGCCTTGCAGTCTTTAAGCCATGACCCAGTCCCTGGTCCCCGGCTCCCTTGCTTAATTTAGCCCTCAGTTTGGGGTCACCTCACCTGGTCTCCAGGGCCTCCTTTTGTCCCAGGCTGGCCTGGTACACCCTGCAGAAAGAAGCTGACATCAGTTTCTGCCCTGGCATGGGGGAGCCCCATGCACCTGCTGCTTTGCTTCCCATCCCCAGTCCAGACTCCCCCACCCGCAGGAGAGGAACAACGGAAGGCCCAGCCCCGGCGCCATGAGCTTGAGTGTGCTTTCCCACCCTGGCAGGAGCAGAGTGGCAGACAGAATGGCCTGCCTACCAGGGCCGGTGGTCCAAGGGGAAAAGATGAGCACACTTATGTGCCTCCTAGGCACTCAGGCCCATGTGAGTACATGCAGGACACAAGTCTGCCCATGTGCACATAAGAAGGCTTGGCCACTCAGCACCCCTGCAGGGAGACAGGTGGGCTCCCATGGACTGGGCTCCAGAAGGTATGGGATGGAGATGGGCCTGCGGGGTGAGAAGGCACAGAGCGACCAGAGAAGGGCACTCCAAGCAGAGGGCCCAGCGAAGGCCTGAAGGTGTGGAGGCAGAAAAGCCATGGAGGTGTTGAGAAGAGAGAGGCAGGGAGGGGCAGGGCCGATGGGGCAGGAGGGGTAGGCTGGGGTCAGATTAGGGTGTCACTGAATGCTAAGATGAGCTGTGAGGACAAGGACTGCATATATCCTGTTCCTGTTTCATTGCCACTTAGTGTACCGCAGGTGCCCAATAAGTATTTATCGAATGACTTTTTCCTGGAGGCAGTGAGTAGGCATGGAAGGCACTTTACTGAGGAAATGGTCAGATTCCATTTAGCCAATATGGAGGATCAGAATGGCCAAAGAGGGGGCTGGAGCAGTTGTCCAAATGATGAGGCCTAAGCCAGGCTGGGGGCCACAGAGGTGGTAATGAGGCAAGAGGTGGTGACTGAGCAAGAGCCCTGGTGTGCGGATCTGACATTGTCAGCCGCTTATGCCATTGTGGGGAGTTGGGCAGCAGAGTGCCTGGCCTCTCTGAGGCCGAGGAGAAGAAGCCACGTGCCCATGGGGCAGCCCCTGTGGCTCCACCTGAGACTTACCGCTAGGCCCTGGTGGCCTGGGCTTCCCGGCCGCCCTGCCTGTCCTGCGCTGCCCTGGGAGAGACAGAGAACCAGAGGCACGTGTTAGAGCTCCAGCCAGAGGGTCCATGGCTTCCACCCAAGTGCAGGTAGGGAAACAGGTCCAGAGGCAAGAAAGGACATGTCCATGGCAGCCCTGAGGATCCTGGGCTCCCAGGCCTCTGGGATCAGCATGATAAAACCCAGAGGGGAGGAGCCCTGCCCTGCCACAATCCCACCAGCAGTCCCCACTCCTACCTTCATGCCAGGTGTGCCTGGGGTCCCGTCCTTGCCGTCGATGCCTGGGGGTCCCTACTCAGGAGGAAAGGTCAAGGGAGACTCACAATGGGGACATGTGCAGGATCAGGCCACCCTCCCACATTCCTTTGTGACAGCTGCGGAGGGCAGGGATGGAGTCTGATCATCTCAGAAAGCCCCACCAGCCAACCAGGGGAGGAAAGCTGACATGGGAAGGGGATTAGGGGATGGACCCTGGTTCTTCCCTTGTGTGGATGACAGTGGAGGTCAGCCCCAGACTGCTGCAAGCTTCCCGTGATCTCTCCTACATCATCACCCCCATTTACAGATGAAGAAACTAAGGCACAGAAAGGGAGGCGTTTCCCGGGGTTACAGAGCCAGCCCGCCTGCAGCAAGTTCCGTCTAGAATCCCAGGCTCCTCTTCCTCCAGGTGTTTGGATGAATTAACTGGACCCTGGCCTCTGTCTGAGTGAGCCTGGGCCTCTGGCACTTACCGTTGCTCCCTTCGGGCCTGGGATCCCCTGGAGTCCTCGAACACCTTGGCTGCCCTGCAAAGGGAACAGAGATCAGGTCACCTTTGGGATGTTGAACTCCATGTAGAGAGGGGAACAGCTAAGAGCAGTGGCCCCTGGGCAGGGGCTGGAGGAAAGGGGCTCAGGTGCCCTTTCTGCCTGGGGACCAGTGAGCTGGGGGAGTCAGCACCCAGCAGCCAGGCCCGGCTGGGCAGCAGCAGGGGTGGGAGCCAGCACCCACGAGGCCAAGGCCCTGAGCTCCACGCAGCTAAAGAAACACGACGACTGAATGCAGTGGGTGGACTTTTTTGGGGTCTTCAACAAGAACTATGACAAGACATTTCTGAGATAATTAGGAAAAATAGAATAGAGACTGGGTATTAGATGATGTTATGGAGTAGTTTATTTTGTTAGTTGTGATGAAGATGTGATTATGTGATGAAAAGTCCTTATTTTTTAGAGATACGTACAGAAGTATTTGGGGTGAGATGACGATATTAAGGATTTGCTTGAGAACAGAGCAAAGCAATAACAGAGGAAGGGAAGTTAGACGAAATGAGTGTGGCGAAATGTTAGTAACCGTGGGACCTGCGAGACAGGAAAACGGGGACTCATCATATCATTCTCTCTGCTTTTCTACATATTTTTAAACTGGCATTAAAAAACTAAATAATAATAATAATAAAAAGTTCATTGTACTTTCTTCTCAGTTTTCCTAGGAACCTAAAACTGCTCAATCTCAAGTGTTCTTACCATAATAAAATTAAATAAATAAAACTACTCCCCAAAAGTCTATTAATCAAAAAAAAAAAAGAGTTAAGAGAACTGGGATCCTGACCAAATCCCATTAGCCGCATGGCTGATTTGCTGGAATTTCATTGTCTGGCCCCAGTGACCCTGGGACTGGATCCAGGGCTTCTAAAGTCCGAATTTGGGCTGACTGGGCCCAAATTCCGAGCAGTCCTCCCCCCGGCAGTCACACACATGCAGAGAAGCGAGCGCGCATGCACACGCATGCACACATACGCACACACACGCACACACACGCATACGCGGGCCTTGGGTGGGGCTGAGTCCAGCCCAGTACTCCCCAGGGGCCCTGACTGGACAAGGGGTGCTGAGGACTCACCACGTCACCCTTCTCCCCGGCTCGGCCCGGCGGCCCCCTCGGACCTTCCTCACCCTGCAGAGAAAGACAAACAGGAACCCAGGTCACACGCGCTGACGGGGAGCCCCAGCCTCGGGGGCAGCGGGGCGGGGTGAGGAGCAGGCTTACCGGTGGCCCAGCGGCTCCGATGGAGCCCACCATGCCTTTATATCCACGAGGACCCTGGGGAGAGGAAGGGTTGCGGGTCAGTCCTGGCTGGACCCCAGAGGCCACAGGGCTGGTCCTGGCGGCTCTTTCAGGACACCCCTAGACTCACTTACCATCTCTCCCTTGGGTCCTGCCATGCCTGGGTAGCCCCTGATGCCCTGGGGACCCTGTCAAGACAGAAAAATGACAGCAATAGCAATTGCAAGTCCCACTCATGATACCTCCCTCCTCTGACCCCACCCTCAGTCTTCACAATGCCCTTTGAGGTTGGCCGCACAGGGCGCAGTGCTCATGGATGGGACATCAAGACCCAGAGTTGGGGGGACTCACCAGGGTCACTCAAAGGGAGGGGAAGAGCCTGGAGCCTCAGCTGGGCCTTAGGGTTGACAGTCACCCTCAACTTCCCTCTTCCCACCCAGGGAGGCTCCCGGCTGGACACAGGTGTCTCTTTTATAAGCTAGGCCTGAGCACAGAATGACTCCACTAAGGGATGATCCAATGGGGGAGGGGAGGCCACAGAGGGGAGGTGTTCCTTACCGGTGGTCCAGGGATGCCTTGCTCTCCAGAGGCACCCACATCTCCCTTGGGACCCTAAGGGGCAGGGATGAGCTTTGAGACAGGCAGGCAGATGGAAATTCAAATATACAGACAAGCAGAGATGTCTCCCCATTCCCCAGCAAAAGCAGACAGGAAGGACCCTGGAAACCACGCAGTCCCACGTTATAGATGGGGAAATCGAGGCCAAGCAAGAATTGCCAGAGACACATTGACCTGGAACATAGACCTCCAGCCCCCCAGTTCACAGCTCTGTCCCCAGAATCCACAGGGGAAGGGGCAGGGATGAAGAAGGGGACAGGCCCCTGCAGGACCCTCTCCACATATCCCCATGCCACGGCCCTCAGCCCTCACACTCACCGGCTTCCCCTGGCGGCCAGGATCACCCAGAGCCCCGCGTTTGCCAGGATGTCCCTGCAGGGAAGGAGAGCTCAGTGTGAGGTTCCCTTCTGATCACCAGCTCCGACCTCCCAAGACTCAGGCCAGGGGCTCTCACCTTCACTCCCTGCAGCCCTGGGGGGCCTTTCGCACCCGCTGGACAGTTGGTTGGACACTGAAAAGAAAATCCCGCAGGGCCTTGTGGTCACTGGTCTGGTGCAGGCCAGCTGGGCAACGCGTCCCCATCTCTCACTGACCCTGTCTCCAGGGCTGCCCCTCCCTGCATCAGCCTCGCCCAAGCGCCCGCTCTCACCAGGAAGTCCGCGCTGCCTTCCAGGCCCTGGATGGTTCCGGGGCGACCCTGAGAGGAGATGTGGGAAGGTAGAGCCTGATGCCACCCTTCCCACCCCAGGCTTGCTCAAAGACCCTTCTCCTTCCCCTGCCATTGCCACGTGTGAGGGCTAAGGACACTTACCGGTTTCCCAGGGGGTCCTGGGGGCCCCACTGGTCCCTCTGGTCCAGGATCCCCCTAGAAGCAAGAAGGACCAAAATCATACCCCTGTTCAGCCCTTCCCAGGTTACCCTGCCCCCTCTGGTTCCTGCCGCTGCCTTATCCACCCTGCCCTCCAGGTCACCTTCTGAGATCTGCCTTCTCAGAGAGACCAAGGCCTGCTCAGCAAGGGATGGGGCCAGCCCTTGGCCTCCCAGAAAGACCTACTGCAGGGTGGGCTCAGCAGGAGGGGTTTCTGCCCCAGACCTGGTGGAGCTTCCCGGTGGCCAGAAGCAGATCCAGGAACTCCGTGGGACACCACCCGGCTTGCCAGTGTAGAGACAGAGGGCAGGAGGCCAAGCGAGTGGAGGGGGTCTGGGGCTCACCTTGGGGCCTGTGATTCCAATCTCACCAGGAAGGCCAACAGGTCCAGGTGGTCCCTGGGGAGCAGAGAGTTGATGGCCAGGGTGCCTCCAAGGGTCAGCCTGCCCTGAGCATGAAGACAGAGGCAGGCACCCCAAGCCTCTTTCTCCACTTTTGCTTTCTGACCAACCCCAGAGAGACTGACAGATTGGGGCTTTAAGGACCAGAGAACCCCAGAGTCAGTGGATAGCCCGGAGTGGGCTGCCCATGGCCTCGGGCAGTCCTAGTGCTATCCTGACACTATCACAACATGGTGGCACCTCCCCACGATGGCCATTCCCTGGAAGCCCTTCTGTTGTCCCCTTCTTCCCTGGGTGTTCCGTGCACCCTCTCCCATTCCCAAAGACTTACAGGAGGTCCAGCAAAACCAGGGCCCTGGAACAGAAGGAAAGGAAATTGGGTTCATGGCTCCCTCTACAGGTCCCCCCTCTCCACGAAGGGTCCCTGGAAGCCCTTGCAGGTTGTACTCACCGGCAGGCCAGGAGGACCAGGGAGCCCAGGCTGGCCCTGCAACAGCAATGGGAGAGGTTCAGAGACTGGGGTCTCCTGGGTCCCTGCTCCTCTCTGCTGTAGCTCCTCCCAAACTCCGGCCCTAGGTTGCCTGTGTTGAGTCCCCAGCAGGCCACCTACCTTGGTTCCAGGGGCCCCAATGGCGCCAGGCTCCCCCTTGGCTCCAGTTAAACCCTGGGGAAAGATGAGGAGGTAGGATCAATGAGAAGCAACCTGCTCCCTGATCCACGGGGTGGGGCAGGTCCACAGATCTCCTGGGTGGGCCCAGGTGGGGACTTTCACACCTTCTTTTCTCTTTCTCCAGCTCCCATAGTAACCCTGGGAGGCAGACAGGACAATTGTCCTCTTTGAAAGATGAGAAACCAGGGAACAAAGACTCGTCAGCCTGGGCTTCATGCATCCCAGCTTAGGAGTCTAGAAGACCTAGACATAGGTCTAGATTGGTCATTTGATTGCTGTCTGGCAATTTTTCTGAGCCTTAGTTTTCTCACCTGCAAAATGGGTTAGTCATGCTTACCTCTCTGAGAGGGTGTGAGAACTGATGTGCCAGCAGAGGACGGTGTGCTTGGTAATCTTTGCAGGGTGTGGATGAGTTTAGAGGGAGCCTATTAGCTGGTCCCAGCCCTGGTAGGACCAGCAGGGCAGAGGCACCTCGTGGGGAGCTCTCCTTCCTCCCATCTTTCAGTGATTGACCCAAGGGTATCCCCCACCAGATGACTGTCCTCATGGCCCTGGGGCTGACTGTGTCCAGGAGCCTGTGACCTTGGGGGCCCCTGGGAGCTGGGTGGTATCAGCCAAATGATGTTCCTCTCCTGAGTTGTGCCTGGGGCTGTGGGCAAGGGGTTGGTGGGGAAGAAGGCGGGGGAAACACAGGGCACACAGGGACAGCCCCACCCAGCATATTCAGCGAGACTAAGTCATGTGAGACTAAGTCACGGCTGCTATGGACAAGCAGGGGGATGCTGCACCCCACAGAAAGCAGAGCCCCTCTCCGGACCCCAGTTGCCTCTGATTCGGTGCTCCCAGGGTGGGTGTGAGGTCCCAGTGAGGTCAAAAGTCATGTGAAGGCGAGGGGGCTCACAGCTGGACAGTCTCCGCCACTCTGCCCATCTCTGAACAGATCAGCGAAGTCACCAGGGCCAGTCAATAGGTGGCAGCCCTAACCTGCCCTGCCCAGCACCCAGGTACTCACATCAATCCCAGGCTTCCCGTCGGGCCCATCGGGCCCTGCTTTGCCAGGCTCTCCCTTGACTCCCTTGAAAACAGGTGGAGCAAATATTAGCCAGAGGAGGGCAAGAACTGGAAGGGTCAAAGATCAAAGAGGAAAAAAAGCACTCACCGGAGGGCCAGCTTTTCCTGGGGGCCCCTTGTCACCCTGAAAGATACAAGTTGGTGAGATGGCACCCTATGGCTCATGCTACCCACATGGGCACACACAGGCCCTGGCTGGCCAGCCCCAGGTGCTCCTGTCCTCATTCCCCTCTCTTCTGTCCTGGGTCCCTTCTGCCTTGCACTCCTTAGGAAAATAGCCCCCTTCCCTCAAAAAAAAAAAAAAATCGTAGGTGCATCGAAACCAACCCCAGCCAGACTGGAGAGGGTGATGTCAACACGCAAGTGGGTTTTGTAGGTGCTGATGTTGCTGAGGTGCCCGCTGGGAGACTGCACATAGGGCGCCGGCTCCAGGTTACCTCAGAGGCTGATGCCTCTTGGGTCGGGCACTTGTGGGAAGAAGGCTGGGGCTTTTAGAGACACACGAAGGGGAGGTGAGCGAGTGGAGCGGCGGCTCTACTCTGGATTGTGGGTCAGGAAAAGAATAGGTTGGGGTAGGGGCAAGGACCAAGGGGGCCTGGAAAGGGGGGATGCAAAATGTTCCCAAGGAGGGAAGGACTTCTTTCCCCAGTGACAAAGGACCCTTGGTGGAGGACAGGCAGGGCTGGTGGAGTGAAATTCAGCCCCACAGAGGCCTCCAGGCATTTCAGTGCCTGCAGCAGCCAGAGCCTGGCGGGGGCCCCGGCATCCTGTGTTGGGGGCTGGGGACGCCAGGTTGAATAGAAGTCTGTCCAGATGGGTAAACATCAGGCTGACCTCCTGGGGGAGCCTCCAGAATGAGGCGTTTAACCCTCACCATGCTCGGGGGAGCAGGGAACAAGCCCAACTGATTCTAAATCGGGATGAAAAAAAGCCAAGGGAAGAGACAGGAGTCGGCCCCAGCTGGTCGGCGGTCTGGCCCAGGTTCCCGAGCTACCCTGAAGAAGTGTGCAGACGTGCCAGGGGCAGGGCGAGGGGTTAAGGTCTCCCCTACCTCAAAAGGAGGGTACAGGAGAGGAGGGGGATAAGGACTCGCTGTGAGCTGTAGCGGGCAGACTACACAGCAGCTCCTTGTCGGCGCGCGGCTATAACGGGCTCTGCTTTTCAGGGCTGGTTTGAGGTTTTTGCAGAACAAACGAGCTCCTTGTGGGGCCGGTCGGCGCCGCCTACTGGCGTCAGGGGGGCACTACACCTCCAGGCACCGCCCCCAACTCCGCAGCTCACAAAGTTCCCCTTTGTCCTCCGCCTCCCTCCCGCCGCCCGCCCAGGTTAGAGACTCACGTCGATGCCGTCGGATCCAGGCACTCCCGGCGGCCCCGGGGGGCCTGGGGGGCCCCGTTCTCCAGGGGGACCTCTCTGAAAACACACACAGGGGTGCAACCCTCAGACAGTGTAGGGGGCTGGGCGTGCCAGAGTCCGCAGGCGACGCCGGGAGCGGGGTCCTAGAGGTGCACCTCCGCCGGGAAAGGAAGCTCCGCCGGGAAAGGAAGCTCCGCAGGGAGCCGCGGACTCCTGTGCTGTGCGCCATTACATACATTATCTGACTGAACACTCAGAACGGGGAGGCTATTTCGGGCCCGTGTTGGCAGTTGAAGAAACAGGCTCAGGAAAGATTAGGGGTCCGGGGTCACTGAGAGTGAGTGGCGCAGCCAGGATTCTGTCTTGGGTCTGCACCGTGTTGCCCCTGCGCTGTCGTGGTGGAGAATAGATGGAGACGGGGACCGACGGCTCAGATAAATTACAGACGGTACGCAAGGAGCCTGGCAGACGGTTGGCTCTCCATTAATGGTAGCTCGTTTTATTATTTTTTGATGAGCGTCACGTATAGACGGTGAGTAGACACCTCCTTCTCTGCCCCAGGTGAAGATAAAACCCGACGGGAAAGTGGGGGCGGCGCAGAGAGCTGTAGGGAGGGGAAGCGGGTACTCGCTTCCCCCTGGGAGCACCCCTCCCCCAGCACCGCTGCTCTGTCCTCCCTCGGGTGTCCTTTTTACCAGTCTGCCCGGACCCAGGTAGGGGTCCCGTGCACGCCGGCGCCCGCGCCCTCCCCGGCGGGGAAGTGCTAGGCCGACGCCCGGCAGGCGAGCTGCGAGCCGCACCGGGGGCCGGACGGCGCCCGGACCCCTGCCCCGACCCCCTCCGGGGCCGCGTTGGGTGCCCGCAGCCGCCAGTAGCCCTCGGAAGTGAGACGTGGGCTGGCGAGCCGGGCCGGGAGGCCGCTGCGGGGCGAGAGCGGAGTCTGGCTGGAGCCGGCGCCCCCGGGAGGCGGCGGGGGCGGAGGCTTAGCGGCGGTGAATGGGCACCATTGTCTTCCCCGCCACCTGGGCTGCCCCGGCTGCCAGGACCGAGCGCCAGCTCCTGCCCCGCTGCCTGTCCCTCGCAGGGCCCAGCATCTCGGGACAGGGTCCCCCTGGCTCCCCGGCCCATCCATCGCCTTTCGCGGTGCCGCGATGTGCACCCTGTATGCACCCACCCAAGGACCCGCGCCGCGGGACCGTCCTTAGCTGCCCCCTCGGGCGAGGGGGCGTCGGGAGAGGTGGGAGGACAGGCAGAGCCCTGCACCAGACTCCTGAACCCCGGACCCAGACCCCGCACCCTGACCCTGGCGCCAGAGTGGCCGCAGGACTTACGATCTGCGCCAGGGCGAGCGCGAGCACCTGGAGGAGAACGAGGAGGCTGCGGGGGGCGGCCGCAGCGGCCATGGCGGGCGGCGAGTTCGCGAGGACGGTGCCGGGGCCACCACGCACCGACGGCGGAGGCTCCTGGCGCGGGCTGCTTCAGCCTCCTGAATATGCGGCGGGGCGGGGCGCGGGCGGCGGGGTCTGTCACCTGAGAGGGCCGCCGGGTGGGGACGGGGCAGACCGGCGCCCTTCCTCCAGCTCCGCCCCGCTCGGTCGGGCCGCCAGCGCCCACCCTCTGTCCTCGCCCGGCTCCCGGAGGCCCCAGCTGGGTGATCTGAGGGGCGACAGGGGTGCGGGACCGAGACGGTGGTCCCGTTTCCCTGTGAGGAGGCGGAGGGCCGTCCTAGGTCCCCCTCCGGCCTGACCGCCAGGGCCCAGCACCTTCCCCTGACCCGCAGCCCGCGCCGCATCGCTTACCCTACGTCCTCAGCCGCCTCTGCCGGGCTCAGTCCTCCTGCCTCCAGAGCCCGGGCCTGGGGCGCCGCAGACCTTGCCGCAGGCTCTGCCCAGGCTGCACCCACCTTCTCCTCTCCCCCCGGTTCCTTCCTCTCCTCGTACGATCAGGTCTTTTCCATACTTAAAAAACACCAAAATCCTTCCTGGATAAGTCACCTCCAGAATACCCGCCCCATCTGCCTCTCCCTCTTGCTTCGCGGCCAACTCTTCGACGGAGTCGTCTGCATCCCCCTCCCCGCTAACTTCCTCACCTCCCGGCTTCTATTTTATGTCATTCACGTCTTCAAATCAGGTTCTGAAGCCTCGCAACACTCCCTGCTTCTGTCCCGACCGGGAGCTCGGTCTCCTGGAGGTCGCCATTTGAAGCCCGACCCTTCTTCAGTCCTCCAGGCAGCAGGCTGTTGGCGCCTCCACCTGCCCCTGGCCATTCTGTCCTTGAAGTCTTTCCTGCCCAAGCTGCCATCGTCCAGCTCCCGGTCTTCCTCTATTGCCTTTTCTTCTTCTCTCCTCAGTGCAGCTCCCTTAAGCACTGATGACTCTAGGATTGGGCCTTCTCATTCAATTTCTCCAGTGATCTCCTCCATGATCATGGAAACAGCCACCACCTTATTTACCGGTTTCCAAGACCCATTGTCCCAAAGAGCCTGTCTCCAGAGTTCCTTCCCTTCCCTTTCATTCCATTAAGCAATATTGGCAAAGCGCTTTGGAATCCGACTCTCACAGCTGCAGATATACCACAGGTACCTAAAACTATACGAAGTCTCAGTTTCCTCATCTGTAAAATAGAGATAATAATGGTCCCCATTTTAAAGGGTTTTTGTGAAGATCGAATGGGGTGATGCTTAACCTGGCACCAGCACTTGGTAGGTGCTTGACACATTCTAGCTTTTGTTGTGATTTATAGAGGACTGCCTATTTACTAGGTCTGCACCCAATGTGGGGAAGCTGTCCACAAGCAGACCAATAAAATGGTCAAGGAGAACATTTGCTGTTACCGAGTGAGCTGCAACTCCCCTGAGCAGGTTAGCAAGGGGCCCTGGACTTTGAAAGGTTGTCCTGGAGCTGAATTTGGGAGAAAGGGCTTGAGAGAATTTAACTGCTCTGCCTAATGGAATGAGGAAGAATTCAGAATTTGTCGGAAGTAAGATGAGAGGAGGAGGAGGTAGGAGAGGGATGGTGGGCATTGCTTGGAGTTGGGGCAGGGGTAAATGTGTAAAGGATCTTAAAGAATTGAGGTGTTCAAATTCAATTTTAAGTTGTTGGTTTTATGTCATTCACCTCTTCATCTCTTGTTGGCTAAACGCACAGAGGCCTTGTGTAAGTTTTCTTTTTTGGGGAGTGGAAATTGTGGAAAAGGGATGAGCTTCACATTTGGACAGCACACATCCGTGTATTAATTATCTGTTGCAGCATAACAAGTCTCCCCAAAATTTAGTGGCTTAAAGCAACAATTTCTTGGATCAAGAATCTGGGAGTGGCTCTGCTGGTTGGTTCTGGCCTGGGGTCTGTTACAAGGTTGCAGTCCATTGGTGGCTAGGGCTGGAGTCATCTAGAAGGCTTCTTAGCCCACGTCTGATGTCTGTACTGGGAAGCCTTCAACAGCTGGGGCTGGAACAGCTGGAGTTTATTGGACAGCTTTCTGTTTTATCCCTTTGTGGGCTTTCCAGGGGATCTCTCCAGCATGGTGGCTTCAAGGTAGCTGAACATCCGCCATAGCTCAGAGGGAGGAGAGCAACAGCCTGAAGAATCGCCTCTTAGGACCTACTCTTGGAAGTCATTCAGTGCCACTTTCACCACATTCTTTTGGTTGAGGCAATTACAAAGGTCTGCCCAGGTTCAAGGGGAGGGAACAGAGACCTCACCTCTTGATCGATGTGTCAATGTCACATTTCAAGAAGAGCATGGGGGATGAAATAGATATTGATGCAACCATCTTTGCAAAATACATTCTACCACACTTGGGGTTATAAACTGAACCAATTCAGGGATAGCTGAAGCTCAAAGCTGGAGCCAACCAAGAGAAATCTTAGGGAAGGCTTTAGACCACAAGACATGGGCTGGAGGTTCCAGCCAATCACATATGGCTCTTAAGGAGCAGAGAGATCCTGAGGAAGTGGAGAGTCATACATCTACATTCCTGGATAAGAAAATTCAATGTTGCAAAGACATCAAATTGATCTATAAACTTCTTGCAATCCCCAACAAAATCAGTGAGTAGCTAGGACTAAGTAGCTAGGGCAAAACCACGCCTGGCTAATTTAAAAAACTTCATAGAGATGGAGTTCTCACTATGTTGCTCAGTCTCTCAGTCTGATCTCGAACTCCTGGCCTCAAGCAATCGATCTTCCTGCCTAGGCCTCCCAAAGTGCTGGGATTACAGGTGTGAGCCACCACCCCAGCCAAAGAATTTCCCTGAAGAAGAAGAAATTCTGCCTGTGCATAGCGGCTTTCTTTTTCTTTTTCTTTCTTTCTTTTTTTTTTTGCTCCACCCCCCTCCCCATAGCAGCTTTCTATCCATTCCTTCTTCTTCTCTCTTTCTTGGACTCCAATTTCATGTGTTAGACCAGTGTTCCCCAATTAGTTTGGCACCAGGGACTGGTTTCTTGGAAGACAATTTTTCCACAGATGGTGGGGGGCGGCGGAGCTCAGGTGGTGATGCCAGCGATAGGGAGTGAGCGGCTGTAAGTACAGATGAAGATTCGCCGCCTCTCCCCACCCACCACTCACCTCCTGCTGTGCAGCCTAATAGGCCACCACCTGATACTGGTCTGTTGGAGGACGGGGGACTGCGGTGTTAGACTACTCACTAGTGTCGCACAAGTCATTAAGGCTATTTTTATTAAACATTTTATTTCAGGATAATCGTGGATTCACATGCTTTTGTAAGAAATAATACAAAGAGATTCTGTGTATTCTTTACCCAGTTTCCCCCAGTGGTAACATCTTGCAAAACTATATTATAACATTACAACCAAGACCTGATACTGATACTCTCAAGATAGAGAACATTTTCATCACCACAAGGATCCCTCGTGTTGCCCTTTTATAGCTAAACCACTTCCCTCCACCCCCAAGCCTTCCTTAATCTCTTACGAGCACTAATCCGTTCTCTATGTCTATAATTTTGTCATTTAAAAATGTGATATAAATGAAATAGTACAGTACATAACATTTTGGGGTTAGCTTTTTTCACCCAGCATCATGCTCTGGTTGTTCACCCATGTCGTTGCACGTGTCCGCGGCTCGTTCCTTTCATTGCCGAGTAGAATGCCGTGGCATGGAGGCACCATGGTTTGTTGAAGCAGTCACCCACTGAAGCACATCTGGATTGTTTCCTGTTTTTGATTATTTTTAAATAAAGCTGCTATGAACATTTATGTATAAGTTTTCGGGTGAACAGAAGCTTTCAGTTCTCTGGATAAATGCCCTGGAGTACAATTGCTGGCATATGGTAGAGGCTT
>RJWJ010016459.1:0-34465 GCA_004363605.1 Indri indri
GAATGAATATAATGAAAACTTTTAAAAATTGAAACAAAATTTAAGTAATGATATCAATGATAAATTATAACCACCAAATGAAAGGCTGGTATCTTTTACTGTATAAAGATATATAAAAATATTAATAGTAATATGAATATCATTAATGGTTATGATTTATTAAGAGCCTACTCGGTTCCGTATAAATTTTATAACATTGTAAATAAATTTGTATAAGTTAATTTAATCAAATCTCAAAATTATATATCTTATTACATGATATCTTTCCATTCTCTAAGTGAGGAAACTGCTATTCTGAGAAGTTAAGTCAATTCACAGATCTAATAAGACAGTAAGACAGAGAGCTAATTCTATTTCTTCCTGATTCTGAAGCTCTCACAGTTAAGTTCTAGGTTTCACAAAGTGAGTCTTTAGACCTATGATTCTTACTTTTATTATATCTGCCTATCATACATTTTTCTTCTTTCAAATGAAAATAGAAATGTAGGATGATAATTTTAGCTTAGTTTCTGAGTGTGCTCAATGAGCTCCCAATCATTAATTAGGGAAGCAGGGAAAAGTTTATCTTATAATTTCAATGAAACTCACAGACATTTTCCATTTTCTAAAATCGTTTAGAGAAAATCCAGTCACTAGTTAAAATTTTCTCATTCTCCCTTATCACCTTTTTTCACAGAACTTGAGTTATTTTGCTTTTGGTACTGATAGGGTATGCTAACCTCCAAACAATATTAGCTGACCTTGAAGGCCAGGGCTTTCTAATTTATGTCTTGATAGTTTTAATTTTTTTTAAAATTAGATACTCAGTTAGCTATGGAGAAATGTCTTTGACAAGAAATTATATTAAAGTATTTTTTTTTAATCCAGAGGTGATATTTTTCTGACAATTTTATTCCTGCAATATTTTCTGAAAAACATAATTTGTAAGCTTATTCACTCTTCCTACACATATTTAGGAAGCATATACTATAGGGATGGGATAAAAGAGAGGTTACATATGGAGAATAATTTCAAGACTTGAACCTGTGGATTCACAATAGTGTGCTTGAGAAATATATATACATGTGTATTATATGTACATGGTCTATGACTCTATACTGAGGCTAATTTATTAAACTATAATTAGGTATGCTAGAAAATTATATTAAAATAAAGCATTTAATACATAACTATGTCCTTGTGTATTTTTACCTCAAAAAACATGTAGTCTTTTTCTCCCACTTTTAGCATGAACATATTGACAATAATATTATTAAGTTCAAGTGGCCATTTACATACGACAATTTCCAGATAAGTCCTATATACTAGAACTTTATCAACATTAAAATATGTTTTATTGAAATGAGAATTAAATGCATTGCAAACTGCACAGTTTGTGTAAAACCACCTGAAAAGAGCCAATTCTATCATTATTCCTGACGAGTAAGTTTGTGATTCCTCCCATACAGAGATTCTTAGGAAAGGTGTGGACACGTGTTTAATTTTTCCCTGATTGAATGTAAAATCCTTATTAACAGGACCTCTAATTATCTTATACATGGCAGTATGCTACCTGGTACTAAATTTTAAGTCACAGAGTACTCCTGTACTTGGATTGGCACAAGAAAACATGTTTCCCATGCTTATTGTTGAAAGCTGATATTTTCCCAGCTTATGGACATCCTTTTATTTTGTCATCTCAATTATCTTGAACTATCGAGAGATAATTGACATGACAAAATAAAGAGGATGCTTAGCTTCTATTGTTAACATTAGTTTCGCTTTTAAATTTGTCTTAATTAATGGCTCATATCAACTTGTACAAAAAACTTTGAATCCACAATATAAGTACAGAAATGTTGTTGACCAAAATTATTAGGTAACAAAAGTGACTGATCCTGTGGCTCTTTATATCTCTAATTTTAGCACTTCATCTGCATAGTGTATCTCTATTTTCTTTCAGTGAGACAAGGAACTTTAAGCTCAATTTTTTGGGGTAGAGGGATTTCCTGCTATGTGTACTAAATAGAAAGCAACCCCAATTAAACAGTATGTGATGCTTTTTGCTACATCCTCAAGAAGCAACTTCTATGTCCCTTTATTTTTAATATTCTGGTTCACATCATGCATATTATGTATGTATGTACTCTATTGAAATTTGTATTTGTTTATTGTAATATATGTCAATACAATCAATAGCAAAATTCACACTAAGAAAAAAAGAAAAGTTTAAATTTTCTTTTCAATCTGGGCTATAAATCAATAGCGGTACTCAATCATTCAGGCACATGTGCTTTTTGACATATAGTTTGACAAGACATTAAGTGGCATTGACTCGCTATCATCCACGTTTACTCAATATGTCCACAGGAAAACAAAAAGATTCTGAAATTCCTTGACTCAATTTGTAGAAAATATATTAATAGAAATACTAAACATACATATAAGAACACTGGAAGTCTCAGGAAAAAAGTTATCCACTTAATGTTGGACTTTAGGCTATTGTAAAATATATAATGAAATAAAATACCTTTTTTGCAAAATCCTATATTTTATGGGAAAGGGAAGGGGTTTTTGATGAAACCTTTAGAAAAACTGTGAGTTTTGGAACTCAATATTCTATCTCATTGTCTCAACCATGTCATTCCCTTGTAAAGTCTCTATCACATATATTGACGGATGTGAAGGGAAAACCCTTTACTTCAGCTTGAATTCAAGCATATAAGTTATATGTTTAAAATATGTAAAACAAAAAAAAACCCAGAGAATATTTACAGATCAGTAAGTGTTTGGGGATATTTCTTGGGAAGGTGTAAAAGTGGAAAACAACCCTTCAACATATCTAACTCACATGAAGCCAAAGTATTAACACCTCAGAATGGTAGCAGAAAGGCTGATGACAGGATTGAAGCTGAACACCTGTCTGTAACTTGCATATATTAATATTCTGCCTCTCATACTTAAAGGTGAATATATGACATAGCGTCTCATGTTTGCCCAGTTTCTTGACAAAAGAAGCAATCAAATAACATTTTGTTAATTGGAGTTTGGAGACTATTCCTGCTTTACAATTGCAAATATATTACAAAGCAAAGCCTTATCTATATGGATGTCTCAAGGTTTGTGAGAAGATGGTTTCATATTAATATTTATTATGCATATTTTTAAAAATATTTAGGTCAGAACAATTGGTTTATGTATTTCTCTGCCATGTTCTGTTTCTTCTCATGTTATCTGAAAACCCTTGAGGAAAGTTGTGGGTTAGAAAATTATCTGCAGAATGAGAAGTAGATTCTGCCAGAAAATTATCCTTCCTGGAAGAGTAAGTAAAATATGCAATCACATCAAGAATACATAACCAGAGCCACAAAATAAGGCAGATCTTTTCATTACATTTAAATAAATATATAAATGTTATTTTCCCCCAACTTAAACTGAAAAGATCTCTCCATGTATATAATTTGAAGTTCTATAGGAGAAATAGGAGAAGGATATTTGAAGTCATAAAAATAAAAGTGTTATAATAATGTTGGTTCAAAATTAATGGGCTTTTTTTGATTCATTGTTAAAATGACTGAAAGAAAATTGACACCTGATTATAAAAAATTATCATCAAAGACAAAGAGATTTCAGGTAAAAAAAAGTTGTGAACATCAATAGAATAGCTGGAGGAAAATGACAAAAGGGGAAGAATTAATTAGACAGAGTCTGGTATTTGGTTCAAAAGTTGAATTTGACAACAACCAACCAAACAAAATATAAAAATGTATCACTAATATTTAGTTACTTAAGAGACATTTCAGACCATCAAATCTGACTTATTCCCTCTATAATTGAAACATTAACTAAATGTCCAAGTAGATATGCTTAGATATGATTCTAGAATCTAAGACTTCACCTCAGTGATCAGTTTGAGAGTTCTGCCCTCAATTATCTTTAAAAAGTATCACATTTTCTTTTTCTGCCTGCACAGCTTCATTTTCAAGTATTTTGGTGTTTTGGACATTTTTAACTACAAATTCGGACTTAAGTTATTATATATAACATGAGTAGTTTCTCTATTGATTCTCTGAATTGTCTCCTACTGAAAAATGAAACTAGGGTTCTCAAAAAGGATGGATAGACACCCCCACCCCACACCCAGCCTCCTCCAGGATGTATGACCATCAGTGTAAAATCAGTAAAAGAGAATACAAATGCAGAGCGAGTGCAAAGTGGTCAATCTGCTGAATGGCAGAGCTGGCTGAGGTTTTCAGACACACTGACCCTCTGATTCTGCCGGACCTATTCCAGCGTAAGCTCTGCAGTGAGTGGAGAGGACACTGCTGCTTCTAAATTGCCTCCGTATGCTTAGGGCTGGCCTCCAGGGCCCACTACAAAAGACACTCTTAAATTGCATCATTTCCTAATAGCCTAAGGGATTCAAAAGTTTTCACTTCTTGCCCTTAAGTTAGGGATGTCTAACTTTCTTGCATTTCTTGCCCTGAAGTTAGTAAGGACCATAACTCCTCCATCTTTGTCTTGTGAGAGAACAGTTCTTTTCTGGGGAGTTGAGTTTTAAATAAGCCAAAATCTGTAATTAACTTTGAAATTAAAAAAAAAAAAAGCATGAATTTCAAAATCGATGTATTTCTATGGTATTCCCCTTTATTATAGTTCTCTCTCCCAAATAAGAGCAATTTTTTATTTGAAATTTCGTTATCTTTCCCTGATAAAGCTTCTCCTCCACATTATCCTCATCTATCTTTTTCACTATTCTCCTTCTTCTGTCTCTGACCATTGCATATTATATTTAAGGAAGAAAGGTAGATTTGTTGCCATTTTTTTTTTTTTTTTTAGAGAAGTCTCGCTCTGTCACCTGGGCTAGAGCGTTGTTGTGTCAGCCTAGCTCACAGCAACCTCAAACTCCTGGGCTCAAGAGATTCTCCTGCCTCAGCCTCTCAAGTACCTGGGATTGCAGGTGCATGCAACAATGCCCAGCTAATTTTTCTATTTTTAGTAAATATGGCTGATTTTGAACTCCTCAGCTCAAGTGATCCTCCCGTCTTAGCTTCCCAGAGGGCTAGGATTACAGGCATGAGCCACCACACCAGGCCAATTTGTTGCCATTTATAACAGACTGAAATCCATCCCCTCTATTAGCTTTGCCCTTTCATTCTGATTTTTTTTTTTTAACTCTTCTCTGTGGGAAGGCATCAACATTTTTCCTATATCCTGTATTCGACTTGGAATTTTCATTGTTGATTCTGTAGTTTATTGCTTCTAAATTTTTTTTTTATTGTTTGTTGTTTATAGGGGTACAGATGTTTAGGTTACGTATGTTGCCCTTGCCCCCACTTCCCCCCAAGTCCCAGTCCCAAGCATGTCCATCTCGCAGAGGGTGCGCATTGCACCCTTTGTGTATGCATATATCCGTCCCCTCCTCCCCCTCGCCCCTCCCCCTTCCCCCTCCCTCCCTACCCGACATCCTATAGATGTTATTCTTATATGTACACTTATGTGTTGTTCAGTTACTACCAATTTGATGGTGAGTACATGTGGAATTTTTAACTTAATTAATTTAAATTTAATGAAGAATTTTGTGTTTCTTAAAATGGAATTTTTTCTCACATGTATTTTAATTTACATGCCAGTCTTCTCCATCTCAGTAAATGACAAGGTCATTTTTCTCCTTGCTCAGGCCAAAGTAATAATAATAATAATAATAAATAATGACAAAACGAATAAGTCACTCTGGACTTTTTTCTTTCTTTCATACCTTACAATCCACCAGCAAATCTCCTCAACTCTTCCTTCAACATATATCCTCACTGCATCACCTCATTTTCACCTCTATTTCTGCTGTTTTAGGTAGAGACATTATTACCTTATATTGTAGATCTCAATATCATTATATCTCATTTTCCTGAGTTCGTTTAGTAGCCTATTTATGTTTTCTTATTTTTATGCTTCTTTAAGACAGTTATTTTAGATTATTGTCAGGCAATTTATAGACCTCCATTTCTTTGGGGTTGGTTAATGTACAGTTGTGTTTCTTTGCCACTGTCATGTTTCCTAATTTATTGTGTTTCTTATAGCCTTGGGTTGGTGTTTGCACTTTTGAGGAAGCAGTCTTCTCTACTAGACTTTATGGAATGTTTTAAGTTGTAAATTCCTTCACCTAAGGGTGGTGTATAGGATTTGGCTGGGTGGAGTGCAGTTGTTGCTGCTCCAGGGGGGCACACTGGTGTAGTCTCTGTGCACCTATCTAAGGTGATTTCAGCATTAGTGAGGATGGCTAGGATCATAAGAAGTCTGGCCAAAGCTTAGGGTGTTTGAGGTAATAGCAAAGGATGTTGGGATCTTTGGTGGCAAAGACTGCTGGGTTTCTCCTGTTTCCCTTTTTCTCCACAGAAGGAAGTCATAGCTGAGAGGGTTCCTCTTGGTTCTGGGTCCAGCACATAGACACACTTGTGGTGACAGTGGTGCTGATGTCTGGTGTGAAGGTATATGCAGAGCAACCAGAGACCCAGGCTCTGAAGTGTGGGTGTGCATGAAGTAACCCCAACTCCAGGATGTGAAATGTGGATATGCCCATTACAATAGTAGCTATGGTGTCTGAGGAGCGTGTGCGTGTGGAGCGACTGTGGCTCCAGTGTCTGGGGTACAGCATGTTCACTATGGCAGTGGCTATGGTATTAAAGGACAGGTGTGCATGCTGAGAAAATGGCATCTACTTTTTAGATGTGGGTATTCATGGAGAGATTGTGGCATGTAGGTGATTATAATGGAGGACGGGGAAGTGAAAGCTTTGTCCTGGATGGTGCTGTATCAGTTTCTTTTCCAGGACATTGCAGCAGTATCTCCTTTTCCAGAATGTTTGCCATAGCTATGATGGCTCTTGAGGTCCTCAGTGGCAAGGACTGCTTGGGTACCCTGAGGAGCAGACCACTTGGGCACCTGCCCCATGGCTGATATTGATAGCCTGTATCCTTTTTCTTTGTTCTTAGCCATCTCCAAATAGCTCTATTATGCCAAACTTCCCATCAATCTGGGGTGGGGTGAGATTAAAGCAGATCCTTTAAGCATTGCCTCAAAAGTCTGGGGAATCTGATTATTTATCATGCCTTCCTTTTTTTTTTTTTTTTTAAATCCAATTTACTCTTATTTTTTTATCTTTTTTTAATTTCAGGGTATTATGAGGTTATAAACATTATGGTTACATTTTAAGACTTTGCCTCACCCAAGTGAGGGTTAAGGGCATGCCCTTCCCCTCTACAATGCTCCCCTTGTCCTTTAGATGCAGATTTTCCTTTTTCCTGCAAGGGGAACTTGCAAGCTAGGAAATCCCCTCTCTGTACTGAGTTGTGCTGGCCTGAGGGATGGGATGATACAGGCAAAATGAAACTGTTGTCCCTCCCCTTTCTATATAGTTATTTTCCATTTTTTCACTGTGTTGTTGAAGCTTCTTAACTAGACTCCTGAGCAATCCAGAACTTTTTTTTCATTCAAGGATATCTATGTAATTGTTGATTCCTATGGAGAGAATGGGCTGGGATCTCCTATGCCTTCATCTTGCTTATGTCACCACACTCTCAGAAAGGCATTGTTTTAGCTTGTGTAGTTCCTGCAAGATACTCAGTAAAGACTTAAACACGCTCAGGAAACATTTGTTTTACATGAACCTGTAACCTCGACTTTAATATTTATGAGAAAGAGGATGGGGAGGAATTTCTCCCCACAAAACACGGGAAAAGAAGCACAAACTAACAAATGATCCATATGTGCTGCATAATGAAGAGTTGTGATTTCTATTAGATAGGATGCAGTTATAGTAGAGATGTCTTATGAAAACACATATTTTGAATTGTCTGTTCTGGTGTAAGGACTGAGGTCTGCATTTCTAATAAGCTCCCAGATGGTATCAATGCTAAATTTAAACACCATACACTGAAAATGAAATGTCTAGGAATTTTGAGAAAAGCTATTGTACTTCCGGTTATAATGTTATATGCAACAATAGTGATTATCCTGTCTTTTATTTAATTAATATTTTTCCTTTAACAAGTGTTTACTTACAACTTGTTATATGTCAAGCATTCATATAAGATATTTAAAATATGTCAGCAAACAAACACATATTCATGACCACCTGGCTTACATTCTAATTGTCAGAAGTCATAAGGAGATGATAGACAATAAATAATTAAGCATGATAAAAAGAAAATTATATTTTACATGATGGTAGTGTTGAAGAAAAACATATTCAGACACTTGCACAATAAGACAGACTATATTCAGGGGCATCATAATAGATGTAGGGACAATTGCAATTTGATTTTAAAGCTGGGGAGAGACATCAGGGTCATAGCTGAATACAAGAAGTAAAAGTAAGAATTTATTGCCAAGGAGTTGGGTGTAGGGGAGCAGGAGGTCAGTGGGTGGAAAATTACTAAGAGGTAACATCAGGGGTAAGGGAGGATTCTTGCTAAAGTTAGGCCAGGGGAGTAGACATCAACTGAGGAATGGAAAAAGATGAGGAACCCACTCAGATATTAAAGGTGACCAGGTATTGAGGATGGGAGATTCTAGTTGAACTGACTCAGCAGATTCTTGCTAAAATTTGACAATGCAGACATAAACACAGAAGGCAAACGTCATGGGATAGTTGAGAAGATCGTTCAGGAAAACCTGCCTAGAGTTTGGTTACAGATAGAATCTTTGTCAGTGGTAATTGCTATGAAATAAAAAATGGCAATTAGAACAAGACTTAGGAATCAGTAGTGTGGGAACTAGACCAAGACAGGGTTTGGTATTAAGTACGGAGTCAGGGTTGGCATGGCAGCAATGATATTATATATCTCATTCTAAAAAGCAATTCAAACAATGTACCTGGTAAGGTAATGCATGTGTTAATTAGCTCAATTTAGCCATTCTACAATGAATCGTATTTCTCAACATGCTGTGCATAATAAACGTTTATAATTTTTATTTGTCGATTAAAAAATAAAGAAAGAAAAAGAAAAAAATCAAAAATTTACCTGCAATTTGTAGATTTCCAGAAGCATTACTTTAATTTCCCCCAGAGGAGTAAAACTTCATTAGAGGAGAGGGACAGATGGTTTGGATTCAGTCTTTGCTTTCAGTTTTGCTTGAGAGGAGATGGTATTTATTCTGTCATTTCTGGCTGAAAGAGAAGAATCACATTGCTTATAAAAGGTAAATCCGTTGTTATGTAAATAAGATACAAAAGAAAACGTATGCTTGCAAAATGCCAATAGGATTAGAGATATGACTACATTTTTATAATTTCGGCTTTTATTTTTCATGTTCTTACTATTTGATTGGCATTTTTTGCTAACTTGTGAGTTACTGTGAATATAAAATGAAAAAATTCTGACAGAAGATGAAAGACATAATGCATAGGGTACAGAGTTTTTTACATTTTAGTGACTATAGTGGTAACAGTTTATATAAATATTTTTGTCTTTATAAATCAAAATAGTTTGGATTTAATGTATATTGATATCAAATGTTAGAGATTATGGACAGCAGCGTATATGAAAGTTGATAATCAAGCTTTTTAAAAGTAAACAATTAAAATTTAAACCTTAAATTTTTTATACACTCAACATAAATTATGTGAACTGAACATTTACAAAACATAATAAATACAAGTAAAACATTTTAGCCAAAAGACTAAAAATTTCATGTGCCTGGTTTTTTAACCATTAAAACGGCAAAATTATGTGTAGTATTGCATGTGTTAATTAGGTAGATTTAGTCATGCCAGTTTGTATGTATACTTCAAAACATGCTGTACATGATAAATACATACAATTTTACGTTAAGAACATAAAATAATAATAATAAAGGTATTTAATAAGTTCCAGAACTACATTTACTTATAAATCCATAGCTTATAATCCATTTTCTGTAGTGTTTATTGTCCTAACTTAATCAGACTATACACAAATCAGGGAGGGCTTTTTAACTTAGCAATTGAAAATCATTGATTGAATCAAGTCTCTCCATTTCAGCAAACGGTACTTTTATGGGTAGGATTTCACAATCCATTGGCATTTTACTAAGAGAAAATCCTTCTTTACTTGTAGGAAATCTTTCCTAACTGCCATCACCTATAATAAATACACATGTTGATGAAAAATTAATGGAAATGTCTACTTTTCCGCTGCAAAAGCACATAAAAATGATTGCTATTCTTCAAGGCAATTACTTTGAAAAATTCTATTCTGTACAAATATGTTAGGCTTGTTAAACACATCTTTGAACTCTCCTCTCAAAATTATGTTTTCAAACAGTTTGTAATAAAAAAGTAAAATAGATAAATGGATAAATAGATGAGTAGGTAGATAGATGATAGGTAGATAAATATATAAATAGCACACAATTTACTTTCTAAGAATGTATATTCTTTTTATAGTTTTGGCCAACATATAGTGTAATTAGTTACCTCAAACCACTTATTAATTCACCTCAGCTTTAAATTGCTATGTATATTTCCAACCATCCAATGCTACTTTCCAAGAGGAAGGACTTTATCACCAATGGTTTACAAAGCAATCATTTCTTTTGATCTGCCAGGGTTGGTCTGGTAAAAACAGCAGCAATTATGACATGAAAATTAAACCATAAGAAGACAATTTTTAGAGTTTTGATAGGTATTTTCATACAAATTTTGTGTGTAATTTAAGGAGAATTCACTAATGATCAAACACCAATAGTATGTCTGATGTACATGTCTAGAAGGTTGCCCATAGCAGAATATAAAGTACCCCAACAGGCATTGTGATTAGATAGATCTACTAATCAATGTTAAGGAATATGCTACATTCATTCCCTTGCTCTGGAAAAGCAAAACTGGCATCAATGGAAATGTTCAGTGGAAAATCACTGAGCATTTATTAGCTGTTCTAGATTAGATTGTCTTGGCCCTCATCAGTCAATTAGGAATAATGTATGATCATCATTCCCTGTCACCTCAGGGCTATTTTTAAGTTGAAAATTAGGTTGTTTATGTTACGAAACTTGGTAAGTTTTGAAGAACTATAAAACTTATGAGCACAACGTTCATCCAAGTACATTCTTTGGGAGATTATTTCCCACAAATCTGATTATATCATCTGGTCATTGAACACATGATAATATAATAAAAACCATAAGAACACTGTTAACTTTTGCTTATGATTTTCCTTGTGCTTCTCTAGGCAGGTTTTAAAGTGTTTTTCACATACTATTTTATTTAATCATTATAATAGCCTTACAATGAGATGAGAACTTATGACCCATATTTTTCTAAAAGAAGAAACTGAGTCATAAGGAAGTAATTTTCTTAAGGCCATATAGTTAATCAGTGAGAATAGGATTTAGACCCCATCAATATGTCTGTAGAGCCCGTGTTTTTAATGGTTAACACTATTTTCAATACCACCTAGATTTCTAGTGGGGAAACAGAAAGAAAAGAAAGCACCATAGTGCCCTATTAAATAGCAGCATTGTTATATACCAAAATATAGTTATTTACAAGCATTTTCTCTCACACATTATAAATAATTCTGCAGAAATAGCACAATATAATACTGGATGAAATAAAAATAGGAGTGCTTCCCCTGAGTTAAATTTATACATTCCACTATAAGCTCACCTCAGGGAAGAAGGATTTGTCTTGAATTTAATCACTGGTAATTTCTGCTTGTCAGATATGTAATGGCCAATGTTTCTGAAGTACAAGTAAGAAGTTACTGGAGCAGTATAATTACACTCAAAGTCTTCTCTATCATTTCCATTAGGGCATACAAGTTTTGGTAGCCAGAAAAATAATTTAAACATTAATTAGGATAGAACCTTCATCTTTCCCCCTGCCCCACCATGCCACATTATCTAAATAAACTTTTTATAAGGAGTGTTTGAAATAATCTAGTTTGAACTAACTTGTTTATATAATGTAAAAAAAAAATAATGCTATTTAATCTGTGAGCACATCCACTTTGGAACCATTTTCTGTTCTTATTTGTATTCTGAGTACTTTATACTTGATAATGCAATCAATGTTCACTGAATTAAAAACTTCATTAAATGAAGTAACTGAATTATTTTGGCGATTTCTAATTTGTTAGGATTTCATCTTTTTAACATGCCAAATATAATTGGGAGAAACAGGCTATGTTTAATATCTGTTGACACAGAGATTGGGCTGAAATATTTGTTTCATTATTAAATTCTGCTTGATAGCAGGAATGAAATGTAAAAATTAAAGATAGTATGTACTATATATGCTACAGAGGAAAGAATCATATGGACAGTTTCCCATTTTCTCTGTATACAGTGTGGAATGAATTGGTAAGCATACTGGAGGCCAATTAATGCAATGTGAGTAAATATACTGTATTGGCCACTACTTATGTCACCAGTGGCCAATGCAGTGTATTCCTTCACACTACTTAGTGGCCCCCAGCAGTCTGAGAGCAATCTCTGCAGCCAACTGTGAAGCAGAGACATCAGCCAATTGGAGTATGTACACAGGGCATGAGTGCAATGCTTCCATAGAGCAGTCTGTACCTACAGAACACAGGAAGAGTTGGGCATGAAAAGTAAGGTCATCTTTTTCAACTAAACCATGGTGCACACTTTAAAGAGAAAAAAACAGGAAAATAGTAGACTTTTAAGTTCTCTGTAATCCCAAGTGCTTATAAGTAGTAATATGCATAATAAGATGTTTAAATGAAATACGTGCAAAAAAATCACATTTAACATAATACTGGGTACCTGGAAGGTATTCATAATTATGTATTTACCCAAGACCTAGAGATAAATGAGTGAAGCCAATGATAATATGTAATAAAGGCTTAACAATATAGTTGAGGTCATAAGAAAATATTCAATAAAAAAAGACACAGCCCTAGGTTTGGGAATAACAATGATATGAAGGCTTTAGAATCAACTGGAAGAAACACAGAAACAATGAAGGGAAAATAATTGTACATTTGGGTGAGAAAAGTTTGATGTAGTCAACATGTGGAAAATATGGCCATAAATGCATTTCTAATTGGAATTGCAAACAAAAAAATAATGTACACTTATGGAACTATGAATGGAGATATCGCTGATACCAAGGCAATAAAAAAAATAGCTCATAATATAAACTAACTGGAAGCAGGGGATGAAGGGTGGAAGACACAAATCAGACAAGTTTGGGAATTGTAAGATTTCTTACATATTGCCTTTGAGAAAAATATGCTCATTTTTTAACAAAACTGAAAAACAAGACAATAACAATATGGGTGATTATCCACTCTTATGCACTGTTCTAAAATATTTTCATGAATTAATGAATGCAATTTCACATTAATGATATAAATATGTAGTATTGATGTTTTTATTTAAAGTTGTAGAAAATTATGCAAGGAAATGATGGAACTAAGGTTTGATTGTACACAACTGGCTCTGGTTCTCTAAAGTCTCAATCATACCATATGGCTAAAATATGTCATTTATGCAAAGTAGTCTACAAATATAGGCAAGAGAAAAATCCCAAAGGCTGAAGCATACAATTAAAAACAAAAAATGGAGAAACATAGTAAAAGAGGCAGAAATCCTTCAAAATATTAAAGGCAAATAGATATTTTTAAATATTTCATTGCACATATAAATGTTAATGATATTAACAGCATGTGATACTACCTCTGAATGATTTTAAATGTTGTTATTGGATGGTGGTTAGCTTTACCTTTTCAATAGTTCAAAAGTACAATATTATCTTATCTTTAATTTTTATAAATTAATTTTAAGTTTCTTAGTACAATTCATAATTCCTTCAACAAAGCCTTGGATACTTTTGTGGTACATACTAAAGTTTGTTGACACAGCCTATAACTTTAAAATAGCTTCAGTTTGAAGAATGTCCGGTCCAGTGAATTTGCCAAAGATACCGCAAAGGAGAGATTAAGAAAAAATGTATATTTCTTAAATTGAGAAACTGACTAAATAAATTACTAGTACTTAAGCAAAGAAAGAACTGACAAAGTGAAAATCAGCTTGGATCTGAACTAACATAACAAGGGAGTACAATTCAGAAGAGTCATATTTCATACATATTGTGTCAAGGCTTCCAATTTAACTAGAAATACATAAAAGTTCCCATTGGCTTCACTGTATTCACATTTGGTGTTCTCTCTTTTAGTTAATTCCCTTCAGAATTGTTTCTGAAAGGGAGATAGCACAGAGGAATATGCCTTAACTCTTGTCCGGTGAGCTCATGCAGTAACTTTGATGAATGGTGCTTGAATCAGTGGAAAGACATTTATAGGTTCTCTGGAACCCTAAGAGTGAACAGCATTAAAATAAGTAGTGAAAGGTGCTAAATCAACAAAAGTGATATGATTTCCGGGTTTATTTTCAGAGGGATAAAAGTAAAAAGTCTCTAAATAACTAAATCAATGTTTCATTTAGACCTTTTGCCTCCGCTATGATTTGCCATATTAATTCCCTTCCTAGTTCAGTCCTTGTTCCATAATTCTGTCTGGTTAGTCTCTTGTTTATAATATAGTTCATTTTTCAAATGTTAAATAACTGTAGGCAAAGAATTTCCGAATAATTTTAGGGAACCGGATTCTTCTATTCAGTCTGTATTATGCTATAGTCATTAATGCAGTATTTGTTCTTCTTGTTTTATAGAATGCCTTAGGTGCTTAGTTCTGTTTCTGCCAGGTCTGTTTATTACAAGAAACAAAACAGAAAAATACCGAATGGCTAGGGAGTAGGTGAAGAAAGCAGCCACTCCCACATTGTAGGGTCCTGGGACATCCCATAAAATACAGGCCTTCTTAGCTACAAAAACAAAGCATAACACACACACATACAAACTAAAAGCAATAATATATCCTTACTAGACCCATGTGTTACTTCAGGGGATGCTGAAACATTAAGAATACAAAGCAACTATAGGGAAAATTTTACATAAAACATTATATAATATTTTACTATATAATATAATGTTTTATTATACAATGTTTTATATAAAATCTAGTTGGCATATATTTTATAGGATATAGTTTAACAAAGTAAAGGCCACATTGATAATTAAAAAATGAGTGTCACACGAGGGCTATCATTGGCCAATTTAAATGAGTAACTCAAGAAATAGTAAAAAAAAAAAAATTCTACTACCTCCTTTTGAAATTAGTTTTTTTCCTACAAATCTTTTTTTTTTCTAAATTTTCCTACTCTTGGGATATGTTGTCTACTTTTGTAAATGTCTGTAAAAAATTCCTATATAGTATAAAAGATGCTCTAAATTTGGTTGAGAAAAATACAGGGGGGTAGTGAACTTATTATTACACTTTCTTTTTAAACCTGAATTATACCTTGCTAACATAAAGGGGTAATTAAGCTAATTTGTCCAACCAATATTCATATTTTGGGGACGAAACAAAACAATATTAATTTCAGTCAAAATAGACAGTCTTTTATTGTTTTATATTCATTAAGGTTTGATGGGTTGATTTTATCTAACTTACCTTTTTAAAAAGGTAACTTCTCTGTCCTGATCGGTAATTTTTAGTAGGTGACTCAAGGAATGAAGATTCAGTAGAGAGCAATTTAGACCATTAATTGCAATAAGTGTCATGTTCCTCATTATTTGAGGAAGCATGAGTTCATCTCCATCCTTCTCTTTATAACTATCATTATTATCTTGACTTGCTTGCCCAGACCTTTCTACTGAGTGCCATGTGATCAACTTCCCATCAGTCTTTTTCACACTGGTATCTCTTAAGCACATGAAAGCCAATATAGCCATGAATTAGCACTCTCTGCACTGATATTTATCTGATACTTCTAATTTTGGAGAGAGACTCCCCACTGACACAGCTCCTTACGCCAAATAACTGAGTGCAATTAGAATCACTCCCTTTTCCTCACTTTCTACTTCCAATCATCTTCTTGTCCTTAAAAATTCACTTTGAAGTGGCTCATATAACATTTTCTTCATTTCATATCCCCTGTTAAATTTAAGGCAGACTGCCACATTCCCCATTATGATGTGTTGGGCTCCAATCATTCCTCACACTGCTTGGGTCATATCATACTTGACTGAGCAACAGCATTTGTCACCCAGAGTCCCTTTCTTTCTTTCTTTTTTTTTTCTCTGTCTTTTTTTTATTTCAGCATATTATGGGGGTACAGATGATTAGGTTACGTACAATGCCCTTGCCCTCCCTCCCCCCCAAGTCCGAGCTTCAAGTGTGTCCATTCCCCCGGAGGTGCGTATCACACTCATTGTTTGTGCATATACCGTCCCCTCCTCCCCCCTCCCCCTGCCCAACATCTTACACATGTTATTCTTATATGTGCACTTAAATGTCTATTTCTTGAAATACTTCTTGGTTTCCAGGATGCCACACCCTCTTGGCTTTCTTTCTTTCTGAATAATCAATGATCTTTTGTTGCTTCCACTCTTTCTCCCAATCTCACAATACTGACATGTGTCCATGTTCAATGTTTGAGCCTTTTTTAGGTACTCATTTCTTTGCTAATCCCATCTGGTTAAAGGCTTTAAATATGGTCTTTATGTTGATTACATTTATACTGCTAATCTGGATGGCTCCTTTAAAAACCAATATTCCGTATGCCAACTGAACATCTCTGTGTGAGTCTCTGAGACAGATATCACAGATCATGTCCAAAATTGACCTCCTGATCTCCAACCACCTCCCCACAAAAAGTTCTTATCACACTCTTCATATCTCAGTCCGAACACTTTGGATCATCCTTCATTCCTGTTTTTCTTTCACACTACACAACTATTACATCAGGAAGCCCTACCTTGAAAACATATCCAGGATTGGACAACATACCCTTACTTCTATTTTAATTAATTTTATTGTACTTATCTCTTAACCTGTCTCCTTGATTCCACCTTTATTCCACACAGTCTATTCTCAACACAGCATCAGAGCAATCATGTTAAAATACATGAGATTATGCCACTTATTTGCTCAAAACCTGCCAGTGGCTTCCCATCTCACTTATAGCCAAAGTCAAGAGCATTACTATAATAAATACGCTGGCCTCGGTGATTTCCCTCCAACAACCTGGAAAGCACCCACATTAGGGCATTTGTGTATATGATTCGTTTTGTCTGTGATACTTTCTCTCTCACTTCTTTTCAGCATATTTATCCCTAGCAGTCAGTGATGTGCCTGTAAATGTTTAAAACCAGAAATATATAGGCATGTACATGAGCACACCTTTGTATAAATTTTACTGATATAAAAGATATGAAGCACATAATTTGCAATTATTAAATATATATTGCCCTTTACTGGAAATTCCACATAGTCAACTGATTTTTACAGAATGCTTGCACTGATTTTTGCCAAACATTTGCATCCATACTCAACCTATTGTTTCAATGTGTTGAATAGAGACAATATTCTGCTGCAAATAAATGCTTCATTATGCAAAGAAGTTACTCAGTTCATTGTCAAATGAGTTTAGTCTGGGCTTCAGTGTTCGTTGATATTTTTTCTTTATATTAATGTGTAGATAAATGATGTTTATCTAAACTTCACTTACTCCTCAATACAAGCTACATTCTTTTTGCTAAGTTGAAAAATGGTTTTCATTATTTATAATAATATTTCTTCAATTTTTTATTCATCCTGTAATGTCTACACTTCTGAGTTAATATGCTTTTATATTTTCTCCTTTACTTTCGCAAATATAGACAATAGAAAATCAATAATTAAGCCCTGATTCTAGCATTTGCTAATTTTTATGGTGAAAATACTTCCATTGCCACTGATTTTTAAGTTTTCAAGGTGACACCATTGAACATGGAGTTGAGAAAAGATGAGCACATCATTCTGTAGTATTTCCAACATACAGACACAATAGAAGTAAAATAACATCAAAATCATAGATAGTACAATATAGTAACACAATTTGGAAGTGATGAGTTTTCAGTATTTATAACTTTTTAAAATGATACTAAATTTTTAATTAATATCATCTAATTTTGAACAATGACTGTATTTATGAGCCACGTCTCAAAATTTTTGAAAGTTTAACAATCATCTCTTGTGAACCAGAACTAGCCAACTCCAACATACCATTATTATAGTCCTAATCAAAACCATAAGCCCAAATCAAATTTTCCCCCAGCAAATAACACCAATTAATCTGGTATATATGATATAGTCTATTATTTTAATTAGCTTGCTTTTTTTTTTTTCCGTTAAGCTGCCCTCCTAGAATGCAAACTTTTTGAAGGCAGTGATTTATCTGTCTCTAGAAAAGTGTCTGGATTCTAATGGGCATTCAAGAGCTACTAGGTAAAGGAAGCATGACTCCTTTTATCTCTCAGGATAGAGGAATTCAAGGCCACTTTTCATGATCTCACATTTGCTCTATCATTAGGCCACCCACACAGAAGTGTTTCTTCTTCTCCATCTTTTCTCTAGAATTGTTCTTTCACACATTCATTTTTCACTTTTTGTGTTTTCTTACTATGGTGACTTCATCAGTTTCTTTTTGGTCAGTCTGACACTTATGATTTTACTTAAAGAGGTTCTCTAATATGGGTTTGAGGAACAGACTTACATAGTCCATGTGTATTTATGTTTCCTTTGGTGCTATTAATTATTTTGCTTAGTGTTATAAGTTAAACTGCATCCTCCCTTCTTCCCCCCAAAAAACCCATATATTGAAGTCCTAAGCCCAGTACCTCAGAGTGTGGCCTTATTTGGAGACAGAGTTCTTCCAGAGGCTCTCAAGTTAAAGCGACGAACAGTGAACCATAATCAAATATGACTGGTGTTCTTATAAAAAGAGGAAATTTGGATGCAGAGATACTCACAAAGAAAAGACTATTTGAACATGCAGAAAGAAGATCATGAAATCAGGGAAAACAGCCATCTACAAGCCAAAGAGGCCCAAAACAGAACCATTCCTCACAGCCGGCAGAAGGAGCCAACCCTGCCAACACCTCGATATCAGATTTCTAGGCTCCAGAATTGTAAGACAATAAATTTTTTTTTTTTTATGATTTAAATACCCAATTTGTGGTACTAGAAGACAACTTAGAGTTGGGAATTGCTTTAGGCAATAATGGCACAGCAAGGAAAACACAGAAAAACAAACATCCTTGATCTTGTAGAGCTTTTGTCCTAGTGGGAAAATACAAATAGTTATAAAAATTAGGAATTAAATTGTCATGATGACAGTAAGTAAATCAGTGTGACGGCAATATGAAACAAAAGAGAATAGAACTGAGAAAAACAAGAAAATTATCTTTTGTAAAGGTAGGAATAATAGACCGTGGCCAGTATTGCTGATGGTGAGATGAGGACAGTGATTATATGTTGCATTTGGCAACATGAGAACCACAGAAGCTGAGATCATACAGCCACATTCAGGGTAGTACGCAGACTGAATCAAGACTGGAGGGGATTGAGCTGGGAATAAGGGGAAAATGAGGTTTACCATGTGGCAGATGCAGGGATGCATGGCCCTGAGCCCCCATTAAGGAAGGACTTGCTGCCCGGCATAGGGAGTACATTCTGCACCCCATTTCTGATTTTCACCTCCTTCAGATCTGTCTCAACTGCCTATGGCCACCTTCTCTGTAGTCACCCCATTTCCAGGACAGCCCTCATCCAGTGACTTAAAGAGTTAGGGTGTCTAGGGTCTTGCCTGGGCACTTAAACAGGCAATGCATCATCCAGAGCTCCCTGCTAAGTTAGCCTAAGCTTTGTTACACCCGCATCACAGGCTGATACTGTCCTGTGTTCATTTCTGCTCCTTCCCCGCTTCCCTGCACAGTTTATCCCTAATAAATGTCCTCAACCCAAATATCCACCTCAGTTTCTGCTTCATGCCATAAACAGACAACTTTTCTAGACATTTGACTATGAGAAATTTAGAAACTCAGGAACTATACACTTTTCACTTGTTAGATGACAAGTACTATTTCATGTTTTGTGCAAAGATTAAAGATGTGTTTACATCAGTCACAACACATACAGGGAGAGATCTGAGAATTCTTACACCTGTTAGCTTTCCCTAATCCATCAACTTATGGTGTGATATTACGGTCACTGGAGAAAGCACAAGTTAACATTTGGCTGAAACTTTCTATTTCATCTGATTTTACTGTTTCGTGTTTCACATCTCTGCCCAATATACGCAAGCTAATAACTTTCGATATTTTTTTTTAATGGAGTAGATCTTGGTAAATCTGCTTTTTTAAAACAAATTTCTTAACAAAATGGCATTTTTATCAGTTTCCAAGCATTCCTTTTTTTTCCCCTTAGTTGTAGTTTAAATAATTAACAACATATTACCCCATGAAGTCAAATATTAAGAGAACATGAGGCCTGGTGCAGTGGCTCACGCCTGTAATCCTAGCACTCTGGGAGGCCGAGGCGGGTGGATCGTTTGAGCTCAGGAGTTTGAAACCAGCCTGAGCAAGAGCGAGACCCTGTCTCTACTAAAAATAGAAAGAAATTAATCGGACAACTAAAAATATACAGAAAAAATTAGCCGGGCATGGTGACACATGCCTGTAGTCCCAGCTACTCAGGAAGCTGAGGCAGAAGGATTGTTTGAGCCCAGGAGTTTGAGGTTGCTGTGAGCTAGGATGATACCGCGGCACTCTAGCCTGGGAAACATAGTGAGACTCTGTCTCAAAAAAAAAAAAAAAAAAAAAAGAGAACATGATACAACTATATAGCTTGTATATAGTAACTAGTAGAATAAAACTAGTTTTTCAGGTTTGCTTGTTAACTTTGTTTTTTCTTTCCTAGAAACCTTTTCCTACAAACATATTCAGATACTAATTCAAATCCTTACTCTACAAATCATATAATATTCATCCTTCAGATTCATCTTTCAAGTGTTAAGGGCTTTCTTTCACTCTCTTCATCAAAGGGCCAAAAATCTGTTCATATACAGATGAATTCAGTTTTCATGCCTCAGGTTATCAATTATTAATTAATTCTATGGCATTTTTCTGTCACACAGTAAAAAAGTGACATTTTACATTTATGTAACTCAACAAAACTCAATGTTTTGTGAGCTACACTTAAATTAGAATATAGTACCCTTCTATAGTGTGCTTTCTGTTATTACCATTTAGTAGCTAGTTAAATAGGGTATCAGATTATTAATTAACTTACTGGATGGCTTATATTTAGTAAATGCTAAGAATGTACCCAAGCTACTATTATTTCTCATTCATCACTCAAACTATTCAAGAGCATGAAGAGATAAGGCTTTAACATGAATAGTCCTCTTTCTCATGAACAAGAATCTTTCTATAAAAGCTTCTATATTTCTTTGAGCTATTTATTGTTCCTATTACTTTGTGTGACCGACACCTGTGCTTATAAGCAGTATTCATAAATTATGGCCCTGTTCACACGATTTCACCATATTGCCTTTCAGTGATACTGGAGGCATAATAACATAAACACGTGTTAATTATTAATTAATAATGAATGTAGGCTGGACGCAGTGGCTCACACCTGTAATCCTAGCACTCTGGGAGGCCAAGGCGGGTGGATCATTTGAGCTCAGGAGTTCAAGACCAGCCTGAGCAAGAGCAAGACCCCGTCTCTACCAAAAAATAGAAAGAAATTAACTAGACAACTAAAAATATATATAGAAAAAATTAGACGGGCATGGTGGCTCATGCCTGTAGTCCCAGCTACTTGGGAGGCTGAGGCAGAAGGATTGCTTAAGCCCAGGAGTTTGAGGTTGCTGTGAGCTGGCCGACGCCACGGCACTCTAGCCCAGGCAACAGAGCGAGACTCTGTCTCAAATGATAAAAAAATAAAATTAAAAAAAAAATGAATGTATCTGCAGACTAATGACAAACACAAACCAAAAATTGAATCATCAGTCAAATTTACACAATCATTATAATATCTCCCCCCCAAATACTGTCAAAAATGTTCATCTCTTATTATTTTTAAACTTTTCAGGAAAATAGAGGTAGTATCATGGTTAAATGAATATTTTTATAATTTTTCACTATGCAAATATATAAAAGACCAAAGCCAGTAAGAATTCCTTAGCATTCTTGAAAGTCTAGTGATTACTTTATATTTTTTCAATTATATTTGCACTTTTCTTTTGTGATTCTTTGAATATACAACAATCTTGATTACATTCTAATCTTATTCTCAAAAAATTAAAATTCACTTGAATTTTCCACAAGTGTCTGAAGGATTCTACTTTAAATTATGTACCAAAGGAAATAAAACATATATGCATGTACACCTTTGAAATTTTAAAAATAATTTTAGAAATCAAATACATAAGTTTGCTTCAGTACTACATATATACTCGATGTGACATATAACATGAGTATATAATACACAGGCATACCTACATATTCTTATATATAGCATGCATAACATGACAACCAGCTTGTTGAAAATGGCAATGTCTTTTTAGATCATTTGAGTATGACATATGTATTATAAAGCAAATCATTATATAAAAGGAAAATAAAACTTTCTTTTAAAAATTAGGAAGCCAGATGTTATAATAATTAAGTTGGTGTAACATGAGAAATCATCAATATTTAGTTACTTACGGGCCTATGTTGTCAAATATACCATTACTAATGGAACTAGATGGTCATTGGCATACACACACACACACACACACACACACACACACAATTTATGAAGCAATATTTTATTTTTAAAAATTATATTACATTAAATATAGCAGTCTCAACAACACATATTCCAGATATTTTTGTGATATTCATATTACATACCCTTTCTTGAATAATAACCGTGACTAAAAAATTCTATATAATCATATCTTTAGCCCATTTTAACCATCATAAGCAAAAACCAAAAAATAAATAAATATATTGTAAAAAAAAAATCAAGAAGTAGAATAACAGAAAAATATGCCAATGGATAAATAAGGCATAAGGTCTATTTGATAATATTTGTAATTTAAGTCTGCATTTTGAACACATCAAATTTTTATAAATCACATGATTAAGCTATTTTGGGAAATCATACTTAACTACTTCTAATTTTTTAAATTGCTATTTCATCTTTATTATTCATGAAAATCCACTTCTATTTAAGTTAGAGTACTTAGTCAAACATATAATGTCTAGTATATAATATAAGATTTGTGTTTAATATTTTAAAATTTCAAATTATCTTCCTAATTTTCTAGAGTGATATTATTCCATAAATATTATAGATAACCTTATTTCTCCCCCTAGAGTACAAGTTTCCTAAAGATAAGGATCTTATGAATAATGACTGATCATTGGTTAGAAGTTATTGTGTTCTATGTGTTCATTTCACAGCAATCATTTGGAGGTCAGATTCATTTTCCTTCTTCTGCTTATCCTCTAAATATAATGTTTACTTGAACTCATTATATATGTACCATAACTTAAATATGACCTTTTTGAAACGTGTGTTTCCGTATATATGTATACTCTCCACATCTGAAGAGAGACAGGGAGAGAACAGAAAGAGGGAGAGGGAGGCGGGAGGGATAAGAGAGGAGAGGAGATAGTAGGTAGGAAATGTAAAGTATTGATATAATGGTGTTAGGAGTAGATCTAGAAACCAATCATCATTTATTTCCCTGTGGTAGTAAATGAGTATGTGTATATGTATATGTGCATATGTGTGTGTGTGTGTGTGTGTGTGTGTGTGTGTGTGTGTATTCCAAATTTGAATGCCATATTTGGATTCAAACCATGTGGCAAATTACCCTCCAAACTAGGAACTTTCAAAACAACAATAATTTTGAATGTCAGAAAATTGAGCAGGATTGTCTGGACAATTTATTGATCTATATGGCATAGGTTTGGTTTGGTAGCTATTTGGTGGTATCCATTTGACACATGAACTGGTGTGGAGTTTCAAAGATGGGTCTACTCACATGCCTGATGCCTTAGTAGGAATAGTTGGGAGACTGGGCCCAGCTGGAAACTAGTTCTCTTCACGTGATCTTGAAGCTTCTCTACATGGTCTCATTAGTAAGAGAGCTCAAGAGAGATAAAGACCAAGGCAGAACCTTCCAAACCTCTTAAGAGCAGGGCAAAAACCACTAAAGGCACTTCCATTGTACTGCATTGGTTAAAGCAGTCACAGGCCAGCCCGAATACAAGGGGAAGACAAATAAATCCAGACTCTTAATGGAACTTTTGTCAGAGAATTTGTAGGTAACCTTGTTAATCCATCAAGCCATGAACATTTTCTCCAAATGGCAGCAATAATAGCATTGGTATTTGATTCCCTTCAAAGAGAAGACACAGAAGTTTTAATAGCTACTTGAAACAAAATGAATCTTTATTTTCTAAGATTCTCACTCTTCCTTTTGTTACACTATTTTTTATTTTTATTTCTTTTAGTTTTTAAGTAGTCATCTATTTTGTTTACTTGTCTTGCAATACATGTCCATTATAGTAAATTTGTAAAATATAAACAAGTAGAAAAAGAAGAAGACAAAACACTCACCATCCCTCCATTTAAAGATAACAACCAATAATATTAATATTTTGCATCACTTCTTTTCTGTCTTTTTTTTTTTTTGACTATCATGGGGGTACAAATATTTTGACTGAATAAATTGCTTTTGTACAGTTTGATTGAATCCTGAACTTTTGGAGTCAGAAATTTCAGTTACCCAGGTTTATACATCATCTTTCTGTGATTTCTTAAAGTAAACTCACTACAATGGGGATCTTTGATTCCAATGCTATTAGAGATGCTATTTGCTGTGAATCTCCCCAATGTTTGATGTCTATCTTGTGTCTGAATTTCTGATGATACCCAGAAGTTTACCTCCATAATTTCCTCAGATAGGTTTTCCATGCTTTTAACTCTTTCTTCCTTACCCTCATGGATACCTATAATTCAAATGTTAGTTTGTTTCACATAGTCCCACATCTCTCTCAGCGATTGCTTGGACTTTTTTAAACTCTTCTCTTCCTCTTTGAATTACTGAGTTATCTCAACAGCCTTGTCTTCAAGCTCTGGGATTCTTTCTTCTCGGTTTAGCCTATTGTTAAAGCTT
This sequence comes from Indri indri, assembly GCA_004363605.1. NCBI lineage: Eukaryota > Metazoa > Chordata > Mammalia > Primates > Indriidae > Indri > Indri indri. Next base: position 25,048 of record RJWJ010016459.1, read on the forward strand.
TCAACTACATTTTGAAATTTCCTGAATGACTCTTTCATTTCTTTAAGTTCTGTTATAATCTTTCTTATGTTGTCTAGCTTTCTAGTGACATTTTCATTTTTTTCGTCAATTTCCTGAAAATTTTTTTTGGATTCCTTTGTTGGTTTACAACTTTCTCTTCAATTCCAATCATCATATTTGCCATCCATATTCTGAATTCCATTTCTGTCATTTTGGGCAATTTCCTTGTGAGCGGAGTCCACAAGGACTCCACTGTGTTCTCTTGGGGACTATTAGAACCTAACCTGTCCAAGAGAAGCAGAGGCTGCTTCTCAAACCAAATTCGCAAGGTACTGGGGGCCTTTCAAAATCATTTTAGGCTCTGTTATTCAAAAAGAAGAGAAACATTTGAAGAAAAATCCCATAGCTGTTTTTTATTTTATTTTTTTCATCCAAAGTGTATCAATTCTGAAAAAAATGTGTAAAGTATTTTATGAATGCACATATGTTATCAGAATTCTGCATGTTCTATCCACTCTGGAAGAAGTAAAGGAGGAAGGAGGTGATTAGAAGCCAGAAAAAAAAAAATCCATCTAATTTACAGTTACTGGCTGCACTATTGAATGTTTTTTCTAATATATTTTTTTTAATTATGGTAAGAACATTTAATGAGAGCTACCCTCATAACAATTTTTTAAGTCCACAATGCACTATTGTTAAATATAGGCACAATGTTGGACAATAGATCTCTAGAATTTATTCATCTTGCATATCTGAATCATTATACCCATTGAACAGTGACTCCCCATTTCTCCCTTCCCCTTAGTCCCTGGAAACCACCATTCATTCTAGTCTCTGCTTCTATGAGCTTGATATTTTCAGATTCCGCATATAAGTGAAATTATGATTTGGCTTAATAGCCTCAAAATGTATCCATATTGCTCTACATTACAGGATTTCCTTCTTTTTCAAGGCTGAATAATATTCCATTGTATGTATATACTACATTTTCTTTATTTATTCATTAGTGCATGGACTGTTTCCATAACTTGGCAGTTGTGAATACTGCTGCAATGAACACAGGAGTGAGATCTCTATGAGAACTTGATTTTAATTATTTTGGACATGGCTGACAGGTATAAAAAAAGATAACCAATAACACTAATCTTCAGGGAAATGTAAATTAAAACCACAAGGAGATATCGACTCTTAACTGTTAGGACAGCTATTGTCAAAAAAATAAAAAAAAAGGTGTTGATGAGGTTGGAGAGAAATTGAAACTCCTGAACACTGTTTGTGGGAATTTAAAATAGTTCACCTACAATGGAAAGAATATATACGTTGATCAAAAAATTTAAAAATAGAACTGCTTTATGAGCCAGCAATCCCAATTCCCATATCTAAAAGAATTGACTGGGTTTTTGTTTAAGCCAAACTACAGGGCTGCTATGTGCAGTGCGAGTTTCATATCAACAAGGAGTGGCAAGTTATAAATGTTTAAACAGAAAAATGATATTTTTCTGTGGTACATCATGTAGTACATAACAAACGAAAAGACGAAGCTATCTTTGATTGACAGCCTAATGCACACTCCAACACTATGCTAAACACTTTACATATAAACCTGTGTGACCTATGCAGTGTTTTCTCGATGTATTCACAAGGAGTGAGATACTCAGAGGGTACTGATTGTGAAAACAGACTCTGAATCCTAATTACATGAACTGAATTCTGGCTCTATCATATCTATCAATACTTGGGCAAATTCCTTAAGGTTTCAGTTCTTTCAATCTCTCTTTCCTAAAATGGATATGAGCACCTATCACCTGCAGTTCAAGTGAGGATTTAATGTGATGATCAACATAGAGCATTCTTTCTAGTGTCAAATATGAATTATCAATAAATACCCTATGCCTATTAGTAGTTCTATTATCGTCGTCACCTTTGAGATTTACTTCAAAATGAGTGTGTTTTCGAAGTTTATAGTTCCATTTCCTTTCTTCCATATGCAGATAGTCCCTGACTTATGATGACTCAACTTACTAGTTTTCAATTTTACCATGGATTTATTGCAACAGAACCCCACTGTAAGCCGAGAGCCATCTGTAGCGCTTCGGTAAAGTTTCGCTGAACGGAGTACCTGTGCTAAATGCTTGATAGTCTAAAGAATAACTGGTCTTCACAAAATACCCAGGCAGTGCTATGATTTTATTGGTATGGTTAGTAAATATATCAACTGGAAAGACAGCATGTGAAAATATAGATCACATTGGAGCACTCATAACAGAAATAAAAAATAAACAAAATACAAATTTTAAAAGATGAAAACAAAACATTCTAAGTTATAAGTGTCTTTAATGGTGTAGCAACGCAACTGCATTCTCTATGCATCTTCCTGATTTATGTCCCCAAATCCTTACAGAGATAAGCCAACATTTATGATGTTTCTCTTTATCTCCTCTCCTCCCTCTTCTTCTCCCTTCTCCTCCAGGTCCTCCTTTTCTCCTTCTCTCCCTCTCTGCCCCCGTCTCTCCCTGTCTCTCCCTCATAAAATAACCTGAGTCTCTCCTTTAGACTACAAGTTTCAAGGGCTGAATTACTTGAGCTAATGCCACTGTGGCATTAAGATTTTAGTGTCAGAAAGGCCTTGGTTAGATTCCAGATTTTGCAACTTTTTGATCCTGCGATTTAGGAAGACTTGTTTAAACTTTGAGCTTTCCCTCTCGTGGAGTATGTGGGAAAAAATATATGAGGTATGTACCTGAAGGGAGTGCTTGAATTACAGTCCATATACAAAACATGTGAGTTCTCCTTCCATTTTTTCTCAGCAGAAATAAAATGCTTCTCCATCAATTTTAATGGTAGGAAGAGCAAAAATGTAGAGCAGGAAAAATTGGATCTTCCTACTAAAGCATAAAAATGTCTACCTCTATGAATTTATGATTGTTAATTCCATGAGTCATAGCTTGAAGCTAAATATGTTGCTTTTTTAAAAAATCCAAGATGACATTGTCTCATATAATATCTTATATATATTTCTTTAAAAATAAAATAAATGGCATAGGAAAAATATAAATAAAAATTTGAAGTTTTAATCCATCACCCACTGGAAACTTGGAGTTACAATTATGCTAAAATAGAGATAACCATGCACCTGCTCAGACTCGGCCAGTAACGATGATGGACAAGTAGTGAAATCTAGACAATCTTGACTTTCCAAGAGAGATAGCAACAGAGCTATTCAAACTTGTAGTCACTTGAGAAGAAACTATCAAAATATCCAGAGAGTACACTGAGTTCCTAACCTCCACCATTATCCCCCTAACACTTTCCGCTGAGGCCACATCTGCCTGTTCATTGTCCTGGATTGCCATGTGCATCCTTTATTCTGTCAAATCTCCTCTCCATGAATTCCCTCCTTCTCCAGCCAGGCCTCCGAATCCTATAAAATGGCCCTGTCCCACAAGTACTCTTTGGTCATATTCTTCCAATTTTTGATCACTATGACCTCTGACATCTGGGTTTTGTGTCACATTTGATAAAATAAATTTTCTATATTACTTAACTTTTTCTGATTTGCTAACCATTTCTGTATCAGTGAATACTCTAATTATGGAATTCTAATGTCTTAAACTCTGTCTTATAGGCCTTTATATCCCACATTTTATGCAGAGGCAGAAACACATTCAGCACACATTGAATTGAGGGTGATGATTACAGAACACAGATTTCTGGAATTGGGTTGTTGTTGGATACATATAGGATAAATGTCAAAATATTTTTTTGCTTTCTATACAGACAAGATTTTATGGAAGTCATATTACATTAAGTCAGTTGGAAAAATTCAAAATGTATGGCTGAGTATGCATAGTTTATAATAAACTAAATGTTGAAGTACCTAAATATCAATGAAATAGTTAGCATAAAGAATCTTCCAGGTGCCTAAACTACTGTAATCAAGCAGTTGAAGAGAGGAATTATTACTGCCAAGATGTTTAGTGTCATCATTTAGAAAATGGCTAACAAAAGTTTTAAACAAATCTAAACCTCTCAGGTTTGTATTAATTTATTTTCTTTTTTTATTTCAGGGTATTGTGAGGGTACAAACATTATGGTTACACTTTATGTCTTTGCCTCACCCAAGTGCAGGTTAAAGGCATGCCCTTCCCCGCTACAGTGTTTCCTGTGTCCTTTAGTTGAGAATTTACCTGCCCTCCAATCCCCTTAATCCCTGAAGAGTATTTCTGCCATGTGATCACCCTAGTGTTGATCAGTTAGTACCAACTTGATGGCGAGTACAAGTGGAGCCCATTCTTCTGCTCTTGTGGTGCCTCACTTTGGATAATGGGCTTAAGTTTAATCCAGGAAAGTATAAGAGGTTCTAGATCATTGTCGTTTCTTATGATTAATATTCCATTGTAAACATATACCAAATTTTAATAATCCACTCATGGATCGGCGGGCACTTGGGTTGTTTCCACATCCTTGCAATAGTGAATTTTGCTGCCATAAACATTTGGGTGCATATGTCTTTATCATAGAATGTTTTGTGTTCTTTTGGGTATTAATTATTTTAAAGAAACTGATCCTACAATGAAAGATGAGTATCTTAAAGCCAGCTACCAAATGTTGTCAATTCTTGGTGGCTATCTCAAATTTGTCTATTCATAAGAATCACTGGAGAAGTTTGTCACAAATATTTATGCTTGGGCCCCAAGGCCCTGGATTCTAATTCAGTAGATGTAACATGGGAGTCCTTTAATTTGCATGATAATGAGCACTCCACATTATTTAGTTATTAAGTGATCCATGTGTCCCATTAGAGAAACACTGGGAGTTCAACACCTTTTCTGTAACATAATAGACATTAAATGAATAAATGAGAAACTGAGCAAATTAAGAAAAATAAGCAATTGAGCAAAAGTGTACAAGTGTAGTTTAGGCAAGAAAGGAATCTTACCAGTTTCCCTTATAAACACACGTGTGTACCTTGGAGGTTTTTGTAAGAATTTGGTTGTGCATGCTTGATATTTGTTCTAGCCTTTTCGACATGTTTAAGTCTTCTGTGGTATTATTTAATAAACCAATTTGTATAACATTTTCATCTTGGATTCTTTTTAGTGGGTAAAAATACAAAAACAAAAACATTTTGGGAAGATCTAGCGCTATGCGAATATAATAAGTTAGGGAGCATAAACATATGGCAGGCCAGTGAATCAAGCTCAACAAGTAATATTTATAACCACAGATGAGTTTTCAATGTTGTGCACTTGTATACAGCAGAGAGTAATTCCCAGTTACAAGCTCCTACATATCAAGGTGATTGGGAAGCAGTAGTCAGAAAGTAATTTGCAGGCAACAGGGCACCTACAATTGTTTACCAGGAACGTAATAAGAAAAAAAACAAAATGATACACAAGCAATCACATTCTGTTGATTCAACCCAGCATCACAGGAGAATAAGAGGCAACAATTCCTGTTAAAATTTCTGAAATAAGCATTGCAAGTGAAGCATATCCAACAAACATTCAGAATATGTCGTGACCATTCACCTAGCATATATTGAAAACAGGAAAATTTTCTTTACTTTGAAACAAATGGGCAATGCCATAATTTTTGGGAATAATTTAGCTTCTCTCCATATTATTTTTTTAAATTTTGTATATTAAAAGGCCACATAATATGCTCTTACTAAGTTTATTTCAAAGACAAGAATAAGTTGTATTGTTATTACCGAGTACATGAGTACATGAAAATACGGTAGAAACAGCCAACAAACAAAACAAAACATCATTTTTTACTTGGATTATGTACCTATAGTTTATTTTAATACTGTACATGGCCTTAGGTGTCACAACTATGAAAAATGCATATTACCTTTGTATATTCTGTGTGCATTTATGTATGGCCATATACATATGCATTTACTGGCATGACAAAATGGAGAAAAACTGTGAAGAAATGCATGAGAACATAATAGTACAACGTTGCCTTTCTAATTGTGATTATTTAAAGTATGATCTTGACTCACTTGCACTGGAATCAAAATGAATGTTTGTATCCCTCCAAAATGATGAAGCCCCAAGCCCCAATGTGGTAGTATTTAGAGATTGGGCTTTGGGGAGGTAATTAGGGTTAAATAGATCATGAAGTTGGGACCTTCTAAGAAGTGGAAGAGAGATCCACCTTCCTCAATACGTGCAAAGAAGAAAGACCAAGGGAGGACATTGCAAGAGGCAGTTATTAATATGTGCAAGCCAGTAAGAGAGACCTGGGACCTCACCAGCTGGCACCTAGATCTCAGACTTCCTAGCTTCTGGAAGTGTGAGATATAAATTTCTGTTGTTTAAGCCACCCAGCCTATAGCATTTTGTTATGGTATCCTCAGCAGAATAATGTGGCAGTTCATCAGAGATATACCTAGGACAACCCAACTCCAAATTACTGAATCAGAATCTTAGGGGGTGGAAATAAGCAATTTGCTCTTTAAGGAAATTTCAAGAAAATATTTAAGCACAGTCCAGGTTGAAAAACAATATAAATATTTCATAAATTAGGGTGACTGAATGATTGACCATCCAAATTGCCACACTGTATAGAACGAAAAGGAGAACTTCAATAGCTAAGCCAGGACAGAAGTAATCTGAAAATATCCTGAGAAAACCAGTCCATAGAACATTTTGCCTAAACAGTTTAAAATTTAATTTACTTTTTATTAAAAAATATCATTCTGCTTAGTGTTTTCACTATTGTCAAATGCACCTTCCTGGATAAAAGTGGAAGAAAAATCTGTGTGTATGAAGGGAGGGAGGGTGAGCACGCATGTGTCTGTTTATTCAAAATATGTTTTTTATTCTGTAAAAAAGTCGGCTATTGTGATTGACATAGAGAATGGAAAGTAGGTTGTGAATTACTCTTGAGTTCAATGTTTTTTTTTCTTAATTTCTTTCTTAAAATATTGGAAAGATATAAATATTTGCCATTTTTCCTAATTTCTTTCAACATTTTTCACAATTTTTGATAAATTTACCAAATTGTAATATTTAAAACAATATGTTAATAATGATTGAACATCTATGCAAGTGTTCACTAACATGGAGAATGGATTGTTAGCCTATAATAATAAAATTACAGACTCAAAAGTGAGAAGAGTTTGTAATAACTCTGGCTACTTTGAGCATAGCCAAAGGTGTTCTGCAGGGTGAGAGAGATCAGTCCCAGGAACATGAAGAAGAGTGGTAAGATCTTGGGTAACAGATGTTAAAGCCTGTTCGAACATATCCATCTGCTTAAAGTAAATATTACTACGTTGAAGTGGGAGATTTGAAAATATTTTATACTTTTAAATCAATAACCATTTTAGATACAATACAGGAGTAATATAAATTTGCTTAAGAACTAATTCACTGAGTAGCACCATGCATTGTTGATTGTAGAAAATCCCACAGTCTGAACCAAGAAAGGCATCATTCCTTTAAAATGCTAAGCAATAGATGCTGGTATGGATGTGGAGAGAAAGGAACACTTACACACTGTTGGTGGGACTGCAAACTAGTACAACCTCTATGGAAAATAGTATGGAGATTCCTCAAAAAACTAAAGTTAGACCTACCATGCGATCCAGCAATCCCACTACTGAGTATTTACCCAAGGAAAAAAGAGTAATTTTATCAAAAAGACACTTGCGCTAGAATGTTTATTGCAGCACAATTCACAATCTCAAAGATGTGAGATCAACCCAAGTGTCCATCCCAATTCATGAATGGATTAATAAAATGTGGTATATGTATACCATGGAGTTCTACTTAGCCATAAAAAATGAGTTAATTCCTTTCCTAACAATATGTATGGAACTGGAGACAATTCTCCTTAGTGAAATATTGCAAAAATGGAAGAATAAACACCACAAGTACTCACTATTAAGTTGGAACTGACTGATCAGCATCCATGTGCACAGAGGGAAGTAAAACTCAATGGAAATCAAGCAGGTCGGGGGGAAGGAGGATGTGGGTGAAATTATACCTAATGGGTACAGTGTACACTATCTGGGAGACAGGCACACATATAACTTTGTATCAAGCAGTACAAAAGCAATTCATGTATCTAAAACATTTGTACCCCTGAAATAATCTGAAATAAAAGAATACTAAACATCTCTTTTTCTAAAAAGCAGATTCTCAATTTTAAAGTTATTGTGCCAAAATAAAAATATTCTGTCTCAACTGGATAAAGAACATCTATAAAACACCTGCAGCTAACATCATACTTAATGATGATAAATTAAAGCTTCCCTGCCAAGATCAGGAAAAAGGCAAAGATATCACCTCTTACCACTTCTTTTCAGCATCATACTGGAGATCCTAGTTACTGTAATAAGGCAAGAAGAGGAAGTAAAAGGTATAAATATTTGGAAAGAAGAAATAAAATTGTCTTTTATTTCTCAGATGACATGATTGTCTATGCAAAAAAAATCTACAAGAATCAACAAAAGTCTCCTGGATCCAATAAGGAAATATAAGAAAGTTGCAAGACACAAGTTAAACATATAAAAGCCTATCACTTTCTTATATACCAGAACGTTATCACAAACTCTTCTCACTGTGCCCATCTGCTAAGTGGGTTTACTTTCATGGATAAAGAAACCTTTATCCATGCTGGTGAACACTTACATAGATATTCAATCGTTATTAAAATAGTGTTTTAAATATTCTAATTTGATAAATTTATCAGAAATTGTGAACAAATGGAGTTTGAAACAAAAAATATAATACCACTTTCATTAGCTCCCTCGAAAAAGAATTCAGATATAAATCTAACAAAATATGTACAAGCTCTATATAAGGAAAACAAAAAATCTGATGGAAGAAATCAAAGAAGAACTAAACAAATGGAGCTATATTCCATGTTTGTGGATAGGAAGACCCAAAATTATCAAAATGTCAGTTTTTACCAACTTGATCTATAGGTTCAATGCAATATCAATCAAAACAGCAGCAATTTATTTTGTGGATATTGACAAACTTATTCTAAAGTTTATATGGAGGGACACAAAACTCAGAATATCCAACATACAGCCAGGTGCGGTGGCTCATGCCTATAATCCTAGCACTCTGGGAGGCCGAGGCGGGTGGATTGTTTGAGCTCAGGAGTTCAAAACCATTCTGAGCAACAGCGAGACCCTGTCTTTACTAAAAATAGAAAGAAATTAATCGGACAACTAAAAATATATAGAAAACATTCGCCAGACATGGTGGCGCATGCCTGTAATCCCAGCTACTTGGGAGGCTGACACAGAGGATTGCTTGAGCCCAGGAGTTTGAGGTTGCTGTGAGCTAGGCTGACGCCACGGCACTCTAGCCTGGGCAACACAGTGAGACTCTGTCTCAAAAAAAAAAAAGAAAAAAAAAGAAAAAAAAAAAAAAAAAAAAAAAAAAAAAAA
>RJWJ010016460.1:0-34451 GCA_004363605.1 Indri indri
GGGGTCTCGCTCTTGCTCAGGCTGGTCTTGAACTCCTGAGCTCAAATGATCTGCCCGCCTTGGCCTCCCAGAGTGCTAGGATTACAGGCGTGAGCCACCGCGCCCGGCTCTACTAGATCCTTAAGCATATTTATAAAAAGGATTTTACAGTCTTTGTCTGCTAATTTCAACATCCAGGTCAATCTGCACGTCTGCTTCTATTGACTTTTCCCCCCCTCGGTCATATTTTTCTGCTTCCTCTGAGTCTTGTTACTGTTTGTCATATGCCAGATGCTGTGTGTAAAAGAGTGGCAACGCGTAAACCCGTAAGAGGACGTGCCCCTTCCTCTGTTAGGCTGCTAGAATAGAGAGTCAGTCTAACTTGTTGTAAAGCCTGGTCTGGGCTTTGTTGTAGCTTTGGTTAAAGTCAGTTCACCAATGTTTTGAGAGCAAGATCAGAACTGTCCTTCCCGCAGGACTTGGGATCTGAGCATAGTGAGTCTCTAGCTCTCTCTCTCTCTGCCATCCAGCCCAGCCACCAGCTTTAGGCTGCTGTGGAGTTCTCTTTGCTCTTGGTGGGCCACTTCTATGTACTCAGTGAGGGGTCCTTATGCTTTGAAGGGGTCTTTCTCCACCCTCCTGCCCTGCTCTCACATTTCACTGTACCATACTGCTGCTGTGTGCTCAATGAAGGCTCTGAGCACGTTGGGGGAGTAGAGGTATCTTTCCCAGCTTGAAGTCTTCAGCTCACTGCCTCATGGGAAAGATTTGGGGGTAGGTGGGTACTTATTTGCTCTATAAGTAGGCATCCTTATGGCTGTCCCACATGTAGCCTTCAAAAGCTTGTATGAAGTCCAGCTTATTTTCTCCTTATCCTCATCTATGGCGGGCTTGCTTCTCCTCTTGCCAGACCCCTGGGATGAAAACAGCCATGCATTCCATCTCTCCTAAGAACAGCTCATCCCTTTCTGGAATTTAATTCAATCAGAATACTTTGCATCCTTAGAAATCTATTTGTTAAGTTATAATTTTTGTTGCTTCTCCAACTTGGTCTTGTTGCTAGGGTGAGAGTCACAGCGTATTGGACACTATACTATTCCCTTCAATAAATTGGCCCCTTGAGTGCCCTTAGAATAAATAAATTCCTTCATCTAGGGCTGTAGTGAATGGCAACTGATTCCTCCTCTTCTTTTCTTGCCCACTTCCTAGCACTGATACCACAGTCTAAGGAACACTCTGGTGCACCCCATTTCCTCCGTAGGATGAAAAGAGGGACTGTGAGGAGTCCAGTTTAACTGAACACTGATCTGTTTGTGTCTGTGCAGACACGCGGCAATGCACGGGGCAGGGAACACTCCTCCCTCTGGGAAAAGCACCAGCACTAACGTAGCTCTTGGCTAGGACTGGCCACCCCTCCCAGACTTCTCTCATACCGTCTGCTCCCCACATTTTAGGCCCAGCTATTCCATGGAACTTGAATGGCCAAGGGAGCCTCCAGGCAGCCAGAGGGCCAAGGGTGTGGGCTAACTAACTGGAAGGGTGGACTAGCTTGTGACTGCATAGGAAAAAATCCTTATTGCTTCTGTAGCACAGCATGGCTCTCAAGAGTCAGACTTGAATACTGAATTGGTTCACCTTCTATGCAAAATGTACACACCTGGTGAATCGGTAACCAAGCTTCTCTGATTATTTACTACCTAGTGGATAAGAGCTGTGAATATAGAATCTTACTTTCTCCTCTGTGAGTGGAGAAATACCTGCAGGACAATAGGATGGTTTTAAGAGCTGTGAGTTTTTTTCTCTCTTGGAATTATTTTTGCTCCCAGGTAGAGTTTATGGAATTGGAAGCCTAATATTTTATCCCCAGGAGATACCTACGACTTCTTGCTTTCCCATATGGGAGAGAAAGGGGATGTCTTTATCATATAAACTGGAAACAGTTTCCAACACAGCAGGGAGCTGTTTGACCACACAATGTACCCTACTTCAGGGAACTGAATCCCCGAACCAAATTATGAAAAAAAAACAGCGTCAGAGTTGAAAGGCTTTTCAGTCCCCACCACTGTATGAACAAGGTATGTACTACACTCTGTCAAATATACAGACATCGAATGGGGCAGCGGGTTAAAAGATTACCAATAGCCACAACCCTTGATACTGTCTCACCTGCTAGAGTCGACGGATGATGACCTAAGTTAGTCAGTTAAGCAGACAACAATGACGAAGTGTGAATTACATCCAGGGACTGAGAGCAACCTGACAGCCAAAGTGAACAGGAGGTTAGCAAGGTGATAAGCCTGGTTCTAGGTTCCCCCAAGGGTCACAATGTCTATGGATCAAAATGAAAAGGAACGTTTTTCATAATGCAAGTGTTTTAGATAAAGCTATCACTGGATGGTTCTGCAGCCAGGGGCGTCTCATGACGTCTGCCCCTGAAACTCAAATCACTCTTCGTATTTTAAGGGGACAGCACAAAAAGTACATAAAGCTAGATCTGGAATCAGCCCAAATTAGAATTAAATACACAAAGACTCAAAACTAATCTGTCATCTTGAGGAGACTAACCTTATTGGCTAGAAGTGAGCTGGGCTGACCTCAAAGAATACACTTCTATGGACCAGAATACATTCCTAATACTGCTCTTGTCTTGAAAATTTCCATAACTTTCTTGGAACTACACCAGGTTAGAGTTAAGATACAGCTTTTCTTGCTCACTACTTCAAGAATACTCTTGCCGTCTATGATGAAATGTAATACACTTAACTATAAGAAATTATCAATCTTGTAGGTAAAAAAATGGTCAAACATGGGTACTTTCATACAATTCAACATCAAATATGTTTATATTTGTGTCTGGCCTGTGCTTCAGCACTTGTTTGCTACAAAAGTGAGACAGTGGATTCTAAACTCTTAATAGGAGGAGACCAAGTTATAAAAATCTCAGTCAAATGAAAGAAATGACAACCTGTCCCAGCCTAAGGCTAGTTTGGTACATCTGAACAAAGAAACATATTTTGGACTCTCCTCAATCCAAAGTTCCAAAGACGTCCCATTCTTCACTGGTCTTTTATATTTTTGATATAGTTTGGGTATTTGGCCCCTCCAAATCTCATGCTGAAATGTGATCCTGAGTATTGGAGGTGGGGCCTGGTGGAGGGTGTTTGGGTCATGGAATCTCTTGAATGGCTTGGTGCCCTCCCTGTGTGAGTTCTCACTCTGTTCGTTGACGTGAGAGCTGGTCTAAAAGAGGCTAGCACCACCGCCTCTCTCTTACTTCTTCTCTCACCAGGTGACACGCCTGCTCCCCCTTTGCCTTCTGCCTTGATTGGAAGCTCCCTCCAGCCCTCACCAGAAGCAGATGCTGGCACCATGCTTCTCGCACTGTGAGCCAAATAAACCTCCTTTCTCTATAAATTATCCAGCCTCAGGTATTCCTTTATAGCAATGCAAAAAGGACTAAGACAACATCTTTCTTCAGGCCCATTCCTAGAAGTGAGACACTAGATGGAAAGTCAGCCCGTGCTTCCCCAAGGTCACTCGGACAGTCATGGAGATTCGGGTCCCAGATGAGAAAATTAGTTGGTGATGTTCCATCTCTGGTCCCTGCAGCACGTGCACTCCCTTGTTCTCCTTTGCTAACAAGGCGGTGATCTAGATCTGTGTTAACAGGGTAGCCACTAGCCATATGTGGCTACTGAGTCCTTGAAAATGTGGCTAATCCAAATTAAGATATGGAGTAAGATTTCAAAGCCTTAGTAGAAAAAAAAGAATGTAAAATATCTTAGTAATTTCTATATTAATTACATATTAAAATATTTTCGACATATTGGGTTAAATAAGACATATTAGAATTAATTTCACCTATATTACTTTTCTAAATGTTTCTACTAGAAAATTTAAAATTATATATGTGGCTTGCATTACATTTCTATTGGAAAGTACTGTCCCAAACAGGAAACTTTTGGTCCATGAAACGTCAGCTTTGAAGAACTGGAGTTCATTACAGTGGTTACATACCTGAAAAAGCTATGGTTTGCAGTTAAACCTCAGCAGATCTTTCTCTGGATGGTACCAAATGTGGTAGAATTGTTAGCTACATGTATTGATTATTAGCTACAGTCCTCGGAGAACATTCAAGAGGCTGAAGAGGATAAGTGATAAACAAACAAAAAGATGATAGAAGAGTCGGAGTGAAATTGGGCAATTTTGTGATGCTCAGTTTTGAAAATGAATCAAGGCCATCTAGAGAAACCAACATTCTGTTCAAGTACTGCCAAAGTTCTTTAAGTCACTAACCTCTCCTGCTCCCGCCCCCATGTGGCCTCACAGAACTCCAAGAGAAAGGGGAGTACAGTGTCTGCTTCATTACAAGTCTGTGGTTTGGCAGAGATCACAGCAAGCTAGCCCAATTTGGCCAACACAGCCAGGGAATGGGAGGAAAGGAGGAATTGCCCAGATTGCGAGATTCAGAGGAAGAGAGGGTGGAGCAGAGAAGAGGCCAATGTAAATTTTTTTGAGCTACGAGTTTGCCAATTCTTAATCAAGGGTAAAGATCACCAAGCAGAAGTTTCTCTAAAGAACAAGGTAACCGGAGTCTTATATGAAATTGGAGGATATGTACAATTAGGAACATTTATTTGGCACCCTCAATACATTGGGGCTCATACTATTAGCTCATACTATTCTAGTCTCATAAGAAAATGAATAGTTTCAGTGACTTGTTAAAGATACTTCCTAAACTCCGGTTTTAATCACAGAGCTATGTGATTAATTTGTTCAACTCTCAAATGCTGAGGCTAATTTCATGAATGGACCATGGGGTGGGAGCCCCCAAAATTCAGATTAAAATCCTACAGATTGGTTACATGGCACTACTGGTACTACTAAAAATCAGAGAAAATAGTCCTCACAATTTTGGAGCACACTGTTTTAGGGTATCTGTTGCAACATCTAAGTGATAGATTCTTACTCAGACCCAGCTGGGAAGATTATGATGAAGATTAATACTACAAATTTTGAAAATATTTCCTGAAGATCAAACCCAGTGAAGAAAATTATACCCCAATGCCCTACACTGCATCTTGATCATTCTGTTCAGTTCTGAAATCATAGATTTCCACTGTTGCTTTTTTTTTTTAAATTACTCAGTTATAATTTCTAAGGTGACTGCCAAAGTTCCCTATAGCATTTAGAAAAGAGTTAGTGTAAACAAACAAAGACAGGGTCCCTACACCACCAAGAATATAAAAGGCCACCCTAATGTGCCCACAGAGAGAGGACTTCTACTGTTATTTTTGATGATTCTTAATATAACAGAAAAGTGAGAAAACTTATCTGCTTGGTTACAACTTTAGTTCCCCTCACCTATTCCCTGTTGAAGTTTTAACCACCTTCAGCATGCCCACTTTAGCTCACTCTTCTTTCCTATAAGGTCTAAATGTTTTTAGTGGTGGCAGTGGGACCATAGGCCCAGTCCTAGGCAGAACCCCACTCAGTCAAAATAAAGCTGTAAGTTTCTGTGCTTGTTCTGCACATATACCATCTTATCAGTGGCAAAACAATGCATTTAGGGAGAATTAGTCTACAAGCATGGGATACTTAACTGGTCTGGAGAACTGGGTGCCTTTGCAGTCATATATAAAATTCTGTGCAAACATGCAATTTTCTGGTATCTGATCATACTTCCAGATTCTCAAATGTGTCTATGACCCAGAAAAAATTTCTTTAAATTCTCATTTTGCCTCATAACACCCTGCTTGAAGTATTGTCTTCCTGATTCTGGCATTTAAATTTTTGTCCTAAGGTTAAGAGAGTTTCTTGAACTTTAGACCATTGTTATAAAGTGAATTATGTATCCTCAAAATTCGTATGTTGGAACCCTAACTCCCAAGAACCGTATTTGGAGATAGGGCCTTTAGGGAGATAATTAAGGTTAAATGAAGTCATGAGGGTGGTGTCCTGATAGGGTTGATGTTCGTATAAGAAGAGGAAGAGACCCAGAGAGCACTCTCCTTTCCTGCATGCACAGAAGGCAGGCCTACGAGGGAGGACGCAGCGATAAGGCAACTGTGAACAAGCTGGGAGGAGAGGACTCACCAGAAACCAACCTGATGGAACGTTGATTTTGGACTTCTCGCCTCCAGAACTGTGAGAATAGAAATCTCTGTTGTTTAAGCCACCTGGCCTGCGGTATTTTGTTGGTCAGCTCAAGCAGACTACCACAACCATTAAGTGATGAAAAACAGCTTATTTATTTACACATCAGCACCCCCACTGGGCTACACTGGACATTGGCCACCTCCATGATTCAGTACAGTTTTCCATTCAGAGATTTACTACCACCAGATTTTTGATCATAATATTATAGAGGTCACTATAGCCTGAAATAAAATACCAAATCCATCAGCTAGGCGCAGAAGCTGTGGATTGAAAAAATCAAGGAGCCAAGCAAAGTGGAAGGAATTATCATTGTTGCTTTGACTTGGCAGCAAAATAATCCTGGAGAAATTCCATCTTTCTATGATGAAATCAGGTTCTACATGTGCTCCTGTAATGACATGATACACAACTACTCAGCCCTGCAAACAGCTCGGATAGCACTTTGTGGAACAAAATGGATGCAGCTGGATTAGAGGTATCAATATATTTTATTGGGAGCTTAATGTGGGAAAGGGTAATTGCAGGGTAGCGGGGGAGAGACAGAGAAGTGAGAATATGGGGGGAAGACATGAGAGACTGTTTCCGAGGCGTGGGTTAAAGCTTTGCCATGTCAGCTGGCAGGGCCGGAGCAGAGAATAAAGAGCAGAAAGTGGAGCTGTTTAACGGAGTCTCCTTAATTAGGACCAACTGTGGGTGAGGAATGCTGACTCGGCTGGCCACAATTTATTTGAGTTTTCTCTAGTTTCAGAGATTTCCCTTTTTGTCTGCCCCAAGCCTTTCCCCTCCTCTACTTCTTTCGAAGGGGTAGGGATGAAAAAACAAGGGACCTTCCCCTCTTTTTTAGATGTTTCCAAGTCAGAAAATTGAAATCTTTCAGAGTAAAAGATAACTGGGAATCTCTTTCAATAAAAGGGAAAAATCCTCAGGGATGCCTGAGGATTCACCTTCAAAGGATAAAAGGCAGCTCTTTGGAGCAGGCTGCCAAAATTGAATACGTACTTCCAGCTCCACAACTCCAGTACTGGAGCTGAATCAGGATACCTGTCCCAGCTTCAGTTTCCTCCAGTGTAAACAAGTAATCCAACACCTACTAACCAAAATGCTTAGAAAGTTGAACATGAGGGAAAATAATTTTGATTCTTGGTCAAGAAAACATCTTGAGGAAAACTAAAAAGTCAGAAAATTAAGGCATCAATTGGCATGAGTGATCTTATTTTGAGTTTCCATATTTTCATCAGAGAGGGCTTGAAGGAGGCTCTCAGAATAGTCAGCAGGGTTCTGTTTGTAACCAACATTCCCTCCTCTTTCTAAAACCGACATAGATGCCTGGTTTTATAGATTTTCAGAAAGGGATGAAAGCGATATTTGATTTAAAATTTCAAGAGCTACTTTCTGCTTTCTCCCCACTGTCTTGTTCATATTCTTCCTGCAATGCTTCTTAGGAGTCTACTGTCTAATTCCAAAATCCCTGGCTAATTGAAATAAAATGATACAATGGTGTCTGCATTTCCACATCTCCTCTAAACCAGTAAAGAAATGAAACAATTGACAATACTCTGAAAAGTAGGAAAGGTCAGGTTATGGCCCTAGAGCAGGGGTTGGCAAATTTTTCTCCAAAGGGTAAGATAGTAAATATTTTAGGCTTTGCAGGCTATAAGGTCTCTGTTGTAACTACTCAACTCTACCATTGTAGCACAAAAGCAGCCATAGATAATATGTAAACTAATGAATGCAGCTACATTCTGATATAACTTTATTTATGGACACTGAAATTTGAATTTCATATAATTTTCACATGTCACAAAATATTATTCTTATTTTGATTTTTTCAATCATTTAAAAATGTAAAAAACATTCTTAGCTTGTGGGCCATAGAAAAACAGGTAGTGGACTAGATTTGGCCTAGTAGGCCAAAGTTCGCCTGCCCTGGGCCTAGACCGAAAAAGACCCTCTAAAACTGAAAAGAAATAACAATTCCTCAACTGACAAGTCCTGGCGAGAAAAATTAACTCTGGACTAAGAATGCTGTCTTGGATTTCCACTTTTATTCCTCTTTTATTGCCTTTCTGATCTAACCCGCTCAATTTACAAGTCAAAACAAGATTTTTCTACCAGCAGTAGGACTGGCTCAGTTTTGACTCAGAGGAAAAAAAAAAAATGTGAGGGGAGAGCAGGAAAGGAAAAGAAAAGAAAAAAAGAACATTAGTATTGCTTGTACCTCACTGCCAATCCTCCATTCTGGAAGCAGGCAATGCCTTAAAGTAGGATGCGATTCAAACAGTTTTGTAGCTTTTAGAATGATTTATGCAGGGTTGACAGAAGCAAAAGCCTTTTTTGGTCAGAAAAACAAATCCTACTACCCAGACAGGTTGGAAGAAGTCATATAGAGTGCACATGTCCTGTATATGTTCCTGTTAGGCATAAAGCAACAAATAAAAGTCCTTGATATTAGTAAGTTGCCATTCATCTTCAGATCTCACACTATTAGCTCGAAGTGAGTATCGAGAGAAGCAAAAGCAATAGGAATCAGGCCCTAAATTCATACTGCTGGGCTGAAGAATCTGTGCAACTCTGAGCAGTTGCTGGCAGCTCCAAAAGATTCAGGCCAGACTGCTGGTGTGAAACGCTGATCTGGCAATAAACACCTCCAGCCTGTGAGCTACTCTCTCTTCTCGGAATGAAGCTTCCCACCACAAACCAAATGAATTGCTAGGCGTTCCCTTTGAACACATCACTCCCCCTTTTCCGATTTCTTTGTACCACATTCAATCTTCCCACTCCAGAATCCCTGGCCTTCCATTATCACCTTTTTTCTCTTTTACCCTATTAAATAAGAAGTCCACTTTCCAACCTCCTCTTTTAGCGGTTGAGGAGATCGTATTTTTTCTTTTCACGGAGTCTCCTCGTTCAAAAATCTTTAAATCCTGATTCAAAATAGAGGGCTAATGCAAGCTTTTCTGCCCATAACTACTCTAATGCTGTCCACATTCAATCTACCAAAGAAAAGTCAAATAAGGGGCATCAAAAAGCCAGGCCAGCAAAACAGAAACAAACACAAATTACAAAAACTAAACCCTAAAGAGAAAAACATTGGATGCTAATTCCTCGAGTGTCTGCTTGCACACTGCCATCCTGAACTATAAGGCACCACATTGGTTAGAGACACAGAAGTGTCTCTTTAGGTCCAGAGGCTTGAGCAAGCAGGAGAATCTACTGAGAAAAAGGCAAGGTGTGTGACATGCAGTATGACACTTTGTAATGCATTGTAAGGAAGTATCAGAATCCACGGATGCACCACAACCACTTGGTTATTAAGGTGTTTGTTGCAAGTTGAGCTACTTGACATTTTTTCCATTTCAAAAATAATATGGAGAAACCAACCTATTACAGGATGTAACCATTTCTCTCAGGAATTCATACCCCATTGAGCTCCATAGGGAGAAATTCAGTGAACAACCTTGGATGAGGACTGTCACTCTCTTACAAGTCCAATGCAGGGTCACACAAAAACAGTTGTTGTCCCTTCTCTAAAGATAGAGGAAAATAAATACTTCAGGCTGGTTGGAAAGGCATAAATAAGGTAAAATATGAGGCTGTTCTCCAGGTTACATAAACTTTTGGTACAGCTTCGGCAAACCCTAGT
Organism: Indri indri; assembly: GCA_004363605.1. Taxonomy (NCBI): domain Eukaryota; kingdom Metazoa; phylum Chordata; class Mammalia; order Primates; family Indriidae; genus Indri; species Indri indri. Next base: position 9,782 of record RJWJ010016460.1, read on the forward strand.
AGGGTTGCTCTGAAGGATGGATCTCAGTGACGTGGCTACACATCTTCATTCCCACAACTTCTGCAACTCCTTTTCACGCCCCATCTTCATTTAAATCCCAAACTAAAAATATCAATCTTACATGATGGCAGTAGCCATAGGGGTAGGAGAACCAGAGATGAAGTTTTTCTTTTTATTTTTTCACAAAGAACTATAACCTCAGGCCTCAAAGGAACATCAGTGTGTTGCTTATCAACTTGTTACTGAGGGGGCTTATTCAATCGCTCAATTGGCACTCTGATATCATTATTTCAAAAGACACAATCATGAGAAGGCAGGAGAATTTAAGGACACACTTTGTTACTGAACGTTTTTAAGTCTGTGTGGATTTAACTGTCAAGATTTCCATTGTAGTAAAGCAATCCATATAAAAGTCTGAGATTGCTTTGTGGAAAGTTGCTGTTCACTTAATTATCAGGAAGGCTGGGATCTGACTCAACATTAGCTATTACTTATACCTACCCGGCCAGGCACAACCAACATAACCTCTGCATTGCTGGACAAACATTCAGCAATGTCCTGCACTAAACCAGAGGGAAGTCTACAGTTTAACTAAAAAGATTCACAGCTCCCTAGAAAACAACCTTTAATTTAGGAACCTGAGAAGACAACCAAATGATATTAATGAACACTCGAGATCTTTGCATCATACTATCCAACACCAGACATGTGACAGCCTCGGTAGGGATCCCCTTCAGCCCGTGAAATCAACGCTAACCCACCCATTTGTTTGTCTATCAGTTTGCATCAAATCAAAGCAGTTTCTCTACTTCTCCACTAATATACTGTGGAAACCTAGTGTTTCTTAAATACTCACTATTAAAAGACATCTTTAATATGTTGCCTTTTATAATGATCCAAAAGGGCATGCATTTTACATTATATTTCTACTGTAGATGCTGGATTTATGCTAATCAATGCAAATATTCTAATCTCATCTTTCTTTGGGAACATCACCAGATGTGATTACTAAAACAATAGTTACCATATGCCCAGTACTTAGGTATGTATGTCAAGCACTTTGCTGGGCACTTTTACATACATACACAACCTCGTTTAATCTTCGTATTAATTCCAAGTTAGATATTACTTCCATTTTACCTATAAGAGCTAAAACTTAAGACAGGTAAAGTTACACGCCCAAGGTCCCACAGCTAGTAAGAAGAAACAGAGCCTATTTCATATCAAGATCTGACTCTAAAGACCCTGTTTCTAACAACTGTATCTACTACAAATGTTCCCATCATGAGAGAGATAACTGAAGTCAGTCAGGGGTGTTCACAAAATAGCAAAATTAAAGTAGGCATTTACTCAGACCACTAAGGAACCATTTGGCACTACTTTTGCAGTGCATTATTTGGCAGCTTTCCAAATGGTGTTTCCACTGGAGGGCAAGGATCACTTATGCATCTTTAGGGGCTCTCTGCACAAAAAGGTGGTCTCCAGGTCAAATTTAATGTGTGTCTGCTCTGACACTTCCATACTGCACCTCAGTAGTTACTGACATTTGGGATTTAGAATCACAAAAAAGAAACGAGGTTAATTCCCAAACCTCAAAAAATCTGCAAACCAAAACACAATTTGTTTAAAGGAGTGACATGCTCCTAGCTAAGTACAGGAAGGGCTTTAGCAAAAAGAAGAATGCAGGATAGCCCATGTAACTTGACAGAAAGCTTCCATACTTGCTCGAATTGGTTCCTACAGTTTCCAAAGGTGAATCAGTGCACTCCCTTAAAAATGATCACCACCAAGTAAAACCTCAACACCACATGCCTGCAGTAGAATGCGCAGAAAACCCATTGGTGCTGAGGTGTCAGCTGAAAAGCAGCTATGAAAAATTTAAGTGACTTAACATTTGACGGGAAGCTCACTCTTTTTTGGACTGCCCCTTCCAGCATCTTTTCCCTCTAGAAAAATTTATCCAGGACCTTACCTGGCCCTGGAATATTAAGTCCACCCTTCTGGACTTCACTTTGCAAGGGAAGTCTTCGCAGCTCACGGGAAGGAATCCAACCACCACTGCCTCATGGTGAGGAAAGGAGGAAATGCTGGATTAGTCCTCACAAGTGGGGCCACTATATTGAGACATTTAGCTCAGGGTAGGGAGCCCGGTGGCCCTAGGGGGCGTGGGGCGCACCGACAAGAGTCGCCCTATGTGGAAGGCAGACAATGCCTTCCACCACCTTGGAACCAGCTGCGTCATCTGCGTGTGTCCCATTCCACCACGACTACGCCAGCTAAGCATCACCCGTGGTGCTTCTGCTTTGGACCGCCTTGTCTTTCTTTTCGGGATCGGGCTAGTCTTCAGAGTCGAAGTCTTTAACACTCTGGCTCCCCACAGCTTAGGCTTTGGGGTCATCAGCTTCGAGTTGGCGCCCAACACTCGCCCCGGTCCTATCAGAGGAAGTCCCGCCCACCGGCTTCCTCTCTCCTTGTCTATCAACATCCCATGCGACTGCTGATTGGTCTTCTTGGCGCCCAGGTCCCTGCCCAGACCTTCCGGCTGTTTTCTTTCCTTCCCTCTCGTGCTCACCTTGGATGGTAGTATAAAGCCCAGAGGATTATTTAGGGAGCGACCAGATTTGGATAGATGAGTCTGTGGTAAAAAGTAGATAGAGATAAAGTAGGCTCTGGGCTAGACATGGGGGAACTCTGGAGAGCCCTTCCCCGTGCAGAAGAGGTTGTTCACCCAATCCTGCCAAGAACCACAGGCCTACCTACAAGTACGGGTCATCTCCAAGATCAAGAAGAAATGTACCCTTTTCTGCCTCGCTGGATGAAAATGAACTCGGAATAGTTTCCCAGGTTAATGACGGATGTCCCTGGTCAGCTGATTTTGGGGAATGTCATCTGATGGCAGCACTGCAGATGTAGTTTACGGTATGAATTACAACACTGTGCAGTCTAGATCAAGACAGAATATCAGTTATACAGAAACCGAAAGAAGCCTCTAAAAGCTCCCTTCCTTCAGAGATCTTGAGGAAAGCCTATTTTTCCAGATGTTCAATGGCTTGTATAACACAAGTCAAACCTCAGGGGCAGGTTGTATGTGATCGACAGAGAGATAACAGGGATTGCTTCTTTGTCAGAACATTGTGACACCGTGGGGTGGTAAGAACCAGAAGTTCTTACCAAGTGTTGCATAGGTGGCGCTTTTGTGGAGAGCCTGCTTTAACATACCCTTATGCCAGACCTGCTACTATTATAGTGACCACAGAAGGAAACCTTTGGGGCCACGAGAGAATCATTTTCGGGTCAATCACAAAGATAGCCAAAGTAAGGGGTGGGGGCAGAAAAAAGAATTGCTCATTAGTTCTGTGTCCTTTTCCAGATCCCTAGAGAAGGAAGAAGTATAAAGTGTTGGAGGAGAAAACCTATTGGTCTGGAGGAGAAATTTTTCTTCAGGGTGAAAATGCAGAGAATTTCTATATACTGAGTCAGGTGAAGGCAGAATACTGACTAAAAAGCAAAGCCGCAAGGAAGTGGGGATTTGGAAGCTTTATAAAGGAGACTGCTGGAGACTCTTCCCTGCCTGGCAGCAACCCAGGACATCATCAGCCTATTCAGCCAGAGAAGTCAAATGTTTAGTTCGCAAATGTAAAGGACCCTGAGACATTTCTTGGGCCCTGTGTGAACATTTTGTAGAGAGATATTAAATAATGTGAAGTTGCCAGAATGGTTTTGTTCCAGAATTAATAAGGAAGTATGAAGTGTTCAGGGAACTAAGCCTTTTAAATGTCTGAAAATACGATTATCGTGCTATTGATGAGGTAAACTCTAGTAAAACACATGAGAACTGAAAATTTAAATACTTTTATATAGGCTCTGCATTGTGCCCATATTTGTTTATTTTCCCTTTAATTTTCAATGTTTCTTGGAATATTGCTCCTTAGCAGTATTTAAACTGTTAAGAGGCAACTTTTTCATGCTGGAGCTATTCTGTCTACCGTACAAAAAAACGATTTTTTTTTTCCTTCTAAGAGCCTCTTCTCCATTTTAGGCATAAGGAGTGAGTTCCTTTTTTATTTTTTTTTAGACAGAGTCTCACTTTCTTGCCTGGGCTAGAGTGCTGTGGCATCATCCTAGCTCACATCAACCTCAAACTCCTGGGCTCAAGTGATCCTTCTGCCTCAGCCTCCCAGGTAGCTGGGACTACAAGGCACGTGCCACCATGCCTGGCTAATTTTTTCTATTTTTAGTTGTTTGGCTAATTTCTTTCTATTTTTAGTAGAGACGGGGGTCTCGCTCTTGCTCAGGCTGGTCTTGAACTCCTGAGCTCAAACGATCCGTCCGCCTCGGCCTCCCAGAGTACTAGGATTATAGGCGTGAGCCACCGTGCCCGGCCAGTAAATACATCTTGTATCTTAAGTTTTTAATGTTTTATGCAAAAATTTAATTTTTATTTTACTGTGATGAGAGGTTTTTGTTAATTTTTCAAATGTTGCTGCAAACGGTTGAAGTATGTTGTATGCAAAATGTCAACTGGGCAATATTTAAGGCAAGGTATTAAGTAACACATTGTATTTACTCTGAATTCTTATTACTGATGTCTAAAGGCACTATTTCTCTAAAGTTGTATCTCAAAGTATCTAAAATCATTCCTCTGTTCCTGACTGGCATTTTTAAAACATTATATCTGATATTATGTTTTCTTTAACATTTTGGAATAATTCCACTGTATGAAATAAATTATCTATATACGTTTACTGCTGACTTTATTTGGAGAGTCCATTGTACATGTTGCATGAAATGGTGTATTTCCCTATTTTAAAAAACTGGCTAACAGGACAAAATAAAATGGTATCCTGTGATAGATACAAATAACACAAAAGACAACTTTGTAGCATAGATCATAGGGTTTAAAAGGTAAAAGCAGATGGAGCAGGTGATGGTGATGTCTTGTTTGATCCGGCTGCTTCATCACTCATGAGCCACACGGAGAGAACTTTCCACCTGCATTCGTAGGCGCCCCCCCCGTCCTTTCAACTCCCTACACTCATCTTCTCCTGACCTCACATTGACCCTTCCACACTCCTTGGAACTTGGCTCTCATTCCTGCTGCTTCACTGAAATCTCTCTGGCAAGGGGCACCCTGGTTGCTAATCCAACTAGGATTTTTCAGTCCTATCTTTCTGACTTCTGAATTGCAGAAGTCAGACTGTCAGTCGCTCCTTGAAATTCTTTTCTCTGTCAGCCTCAGTGACAGCATTCTCTTCCCGTTCTTCCTTATCCAGATTCCCTTCTCTTTCTCTGCCCATCCCTTAAACTTTGGTCTTTCATTATATGTGGCTTTTGACTTACTGGTGTTCTTCTACCTGTTCCCCTGGGAGTCCTTCCGACTGGCACATATGGCAGAGTATTTTCCCGTATCGGGTAAGAGAGGTTTGGTAGAAGGGTCTGGCACAGAGTAGATTCTCAATGAATACTTGTTGAATGAACGAATCCAGGGGTCATATTAAAATATTTTCCCTAGGCTGGTGCAGTGGCTCATGCCTGTCATCTCAGCATTTTGGGAGGCCAAGGCAGGAGGATTGCTTAAGGCCAGGAGTTTGACACCAGCCTAGACAAAATAACAAGATCCTGTTTTTATAGAAAAATAGAAAATTAGCCAGGTGTGGTGGCAGGTGTCTGTAGTTCCAGCTACTCAGGAGGCTGAGGCCAGAGGATTGCTTGAGTGTAGGACTTTGAGGTTGCAGTGAGCTATGATGACACCACTGCACTCTAGCTGGAGTGACAGAGTAAGGGAAAAAAAAGAAAAAAAAAATTTTCCCCAGAACAGACGTGGTTAGAGAATCTTAGCAGAGTCTGTGGCAGGAAAGAAGGCAATATGGAAAAACAGCATCTACTAATTGTTTTCTTCAAAACAATTTTATCCCATTGGAAGTTCCCAGATTCTAGCTTTCCTTTGCTTTCCCCTTCTTTGGGCACTCATAAGCCACCAAACTGACAATATACCTACTTCTGGCAGAGTTTTCTTCAGCATGGATTCCTGTGGTTGGGAAAGTCACACCAGAACCTCATTAATTCCTTCTTTCGTATAACAACAATAATCCTCTACATTTACCCACCAAACAGAAGCCGACCCTTTATGTAGCCCCAATGTGTTTCTGCAAAGTCCTTCTATACAGCGTTTTCCCAGAACAGCTTAAAAATGGCATGATTGATATACAATTTGCTGTGAAACTGTTTGTGTGTAAAATTGCTTGACCTCTAAGGATGAGAGCGCCTTGAGAGCCTGAAGCCTTGTCATTTCTGTGGAAAACATTTATCCTGACCAATGAAAACACAAGTGTCTGAGTGAAGCAGTGTCATTCTGAAGGAATCACTGGAAGCACTGTTGAGGTAAAACATGTTCCCAATCCCTTTCTCTAATAAGGATATTTGAAAGATGCATTCTTACACCAACTTTAGCCACTCTTCAATCCCAGATGGTAGTCAAACATAAGGTCACCAAATGTTCCTGTCGTACAATGGATGGTGGAATTCAATTAAATTGGGGGCTTCTCTAGTTACCCAATTATGGGCTGAAATTTAATATGGCACAACTGCTTCTGCTTTTTATATTTATGAAATACGCAATGTTGTTCTTACAAGGGCTCATCAGTTCTGTCTCCTAGGATGAACTGCAGTATTTATGCCACTTAAAAAGTATTTACGTGGTCATCTTTTCCCCTGAAATAACTACTTCTCCTTAGATACATGAATGGTCTTCATTTGGGAAGACAGGCAAGAGCGACCAAGAGAACTTTCTTTGCTTGGGGGATGTGAGTCTCTAATCCATTCTCCCATCCCAGCTAGATCTGAGATACTATACAAGGTAATCTTTAATTTAAGCCTCCCTTCCCACCCAAAAACAACCCGTACATTCTTTCCTAATGTAAAGATTTCCAATAACAGCACAAAACTAGCAGTTAATAATAGGTCCCAACATATAAATTACAGTGGTCTCCAAAAATAAAGCTTCATGGGGGAAAAATTTGCAAGTTACCACTGTGAGGTAGATTCAGTAAAGAACAGTTTCCTCACACCACGGAAATCTGGATGTCTTTGCACAACTGGCAGACAAATATTCTGAACACAGTCCTTAGAAATGATTTTTCTGGTGTAAACCAAACTATGACTTTTCTCTACCTCGCCTCTCTGTCTCCTTCTCAACCAACCTTACAATTAAGCACCCAAAGCTTGTTCCTAAGTGTTTCCTTACATTTCTAGAGAGCAATTAAAAAAAAAAAAAAAAAGGCAAAGCTGTAATCCGTTACCTTCTTAGAACTTTGTCTAAGGTGATGACTGGGACCATGTGTTATTTGTGAAGTTTTCTTTCTTGCCAACCAGCCCATAATGCTTACATCCTTGAGACCCTTAGAATAAGAGTGCTTGTTAAGGATTTCAAAAGAAGTACTCCCAAGAGGCCCTCTAAATTCATGCATTCTGAATAGCTTCCTCCCCCACTAAGATTCTCTACTCTTTTTATTAATACTAACAGGGAACACTGGGCAGGTCTGTCCAAAGAAATCCATTTAGAAATTCCATGGAATAGAAAGTTGCTTGTCTCTTTAATCCAGGTCTTAAGGAAGGCTGAGTTGTCACTCCCACCATGGGGGGGGATCAATGATCTGGCCTTGAAGAGCATTGTAAGTTTTACAGACCTCTTGCATTCATCTTTATTTCAAAATTAACTGCCTTCTTATCTTAAGTCATTTAGTTCATGGACTGCTTACTCTTGGTGAAATATCTTTGTTGAGGGCTCTGAAGGTTTTCACTTCAGAGAACAGGACAGCTGAATACCACATTGTGCATGGGGGTCAAAGGTCAGCATGGGAGAGAAAACCCAGCTAATGCATTGTGAAAGACCTTCCTTTTTACGGGTGAGTTTTCCATGCGTGTGAAAGTAAGCACATCTCCCACCTATTACAAAGCTTTGAACAAAAAGAATGAAAAGAAAAAGGAATCTTAATTCTTAACCACTAAGTGGATGAAGTAAAGATCTTATTCCAGAGAAACAAGCCATACACAGGTGTTCAGGCAAGGTAAAAAGCCACTCATTATGTGCCCCAGGCATGACATTCTGCCCACTTACAGATGAAGAATGAATGGAGGAAAGAATAACAGGGAACTGAAAAGACTTAAACCTCTCAAACCCTCACCTGTGAATGCCAGATTCGCCAAACGTTTTTGAAAGGCAGATGTCCTACTCCGTTTTTACAGAATCAGGTATTGGAGTATCTCTAGTGCTTTGCAAATATAAACATGCGACCCCTTTTGTAACCAGCTATTGCTTTCAACACCCCATCAGATGGGGTTGCCCTATTTCTGTAGAAACTCCCACTGACGCACTTTCCGTTCAGACAAAATTGCCCTTCGCGTGCCTCTCAGCTGCCTGTGCCCGTCACTCTTCTTCAAAGAGCGGGAAGCTAAGGCTGGAAGCTGTGCCCTGGGTCGTGGAAAAGTCAGTGGCAAAGTCAACATCAGATTTCTGGGTGCTTCATCTCTTCACTTTAGCACCAAACATGTGCTCTCACCCTGGCTCGATACAAAACATACACTTGGCAGGACCAACCCTTTCCTGGCTTCTCTGGCATGTCCTTTTACTTATGTTTTCTTCAAAATGCCTCCTGCCACGTCACCTCCCCCAGGTTGAGAGGCAGAACAGTTTTTGTTATCTAAAGATACATATCTTAGGGAAAAAATAACAATTTTGAGAACACAGGAAATGACTGGCTAGGAAACTACTTTTGGTATTAACATGCTTTTCTTGGGCAACTATGAGTGAAATCTCTGCTCTGCGGCTTTATGATCAGTCTGGGGCTTTTGACATAATCCTTAAAGAAGTCAAAAGGAGGAAGATTGAAATTAAAAGAAGAGTAAGTTAATCAAAATCAAGCTGATTCTGTTTCTGGAGAAGATGCCTTCGGGCACTAGACAGGAACACAAACATCCTGCTCTTTCTTATATTCTGTTTGGATGCACAGTAGAGCCAGACCACTTTTCGGTTTAGAAAAAAGGGTCCTCACGACACCAGCCCACCTTCCAGCTGCCCTCCAAACTGGGTCTGTGCCAAAAATTCCTGCCTGCCTTTCTGAGATTTGGAAGAACAAAGCCCTAATGGGGCGCCCCTTGGAGGTGCTGCGCCCCTTGGAGGTGCTGCACCCCTGGGCATCAAGCAACTATAAAATACATTGCTTCTCACTCCAAAGGAGTTAAACACGAACGGATACAAGCTATGACTTGGGCACTAAAAATATGTTCTCCGGTCTCACATAGATGCAGAAAGAGATATAGAAAAAAACCTAATTCAGTAGTTTGCAAGCTCTTTTTAAAGAAGAGTAACCCTTTTTACTACATTTTTACCAGAAGTCCTCAATGTGTGAAACGGGTAAAAACAGGGCTGTTCTGGTTGACAGGGAGGCAGAGGCTTGAAGTCCACTTGCCCCTTCTTTCACTCCCCCCAACCCACAACCCTACTTTGTCACCCCTTACACCGGGAAGTGGTGTCTCAGCCATTCCTCCCCATCACCAATGCATCAGGCATCCAGGCGGATGGGTGTTTTTCTACTTTGAAAGATTCCCAGGGAGGGACCCAGCCCTACCTTCCCCAGGCGCTCATTACCTGTAAAATCCTTGCAGCAGTAAGTCCTTGTTACAGACGGGAAGGTGCCAGTGAACCTCAGGGCCGTCCAAAGTACCAGAACCAGCAGTTTCCCCGACACACCGCTGTTTCACCCCCATACCCTCCACGCATTACCATATCCGGCGCCAGTGTCTTTAAAGTGGAACAAGATTTTAATGACATAAAGCAATCAGAAAGCAAAATCCAATCTGAAAGCAAAATCCTTCTAGAGTTTCATAATCTCCTCTAACCTTTAAGTCCTACACCTAGCTCAGCAGTTTTCTTAGCAATTTGCCTTTTCAAGCTTTCTAAAACCTTCAATATACTTTTTATAGAAACAACTTTCTTTTTATGCTCACATTTCACCAATTTATGTAATAACTAAACTATCCAAGTTCAACTGGCATAAACAGGTTTGGGAGCAAACGTAACTCTTGGAAAGTACTCGACTTGACTGGTGGGAGCAGAAGGATGCAGGCACACTAGGCGGCAGCCTGCTGGCAACCTGTGTTTGCGCGCACAAGGCGCATGGTCAGAGGGAACAGACAGCAAGCGGCGCAGAGGCTCTGCTCTATGTGATGCCCACGACCATTTCAGGAAGACAAGAGTGCGATTCACAAGGCTGAACACATCATCGCAGCTCCACTTGCGACCTTTGCTGCTTTTCAATACATTCTTCTCCTTGCTTTACCTCTGGATTTCTTTGCTAAATGTAAAGACCAAAGGTGGGGATGAGGGTAACAGAAATAAAAATTCTGGCTACTCCTGAATCTCTGGGCTCAAATGACATGACCAGCATTGTTTTCCTTGGATGCTATTATTTTACTGGTAGAATCGTTCTGGGTTGGAGAGTCTCAGTTCAACTTTATAAAAGAAACCTGGAGTAGCTAAGAGGCTTGCCTGAGAAGACTGCTATGTGAAAACCAGACACCAAACCCAGGAGTCCCAACTTCTTTGGGGGGCTCCTATAGGCTCTATGGCCTCCCTGGCACAGCAAATTTTTTTCCAAGGGCGTTTGGACTCTGGGGATCAAAGCTGCTTTTACAATGAACAGCTCTGTGCAAATTCCCAGAATTAGTTTCTCAGATAGCAGGAAAGCTCCTAAACCAGGCTGCGCATGAGTAAGCAATGATCTCTTCCCTCCTGCAAGAGGCTCATGGTGAGTTTCTCAGACAGAGGATGTGACCAGCCTCTTTTGCCCCCTGGGGTTCCGAGGCCAGGGGTGGAGCTTGGTGGAGGCTCTTAGGTTCCCTGCTGTGGCAAGTGAAGTGCAGCAGCCCAGATTCTGCCTCCGTTTCTAAAACCCCCACACATGCTGATGCTCTGGGACCAGAGCTTGGCCAGGGATTTCCCTATGAGGACTGCAGAAAATCACATCAAAACACTGGTGTTATTACATATACCTCCTCCTTCAGATGCAATTTATAATAGTGGGGGAGAAGGACCCTGTTAATAACCAGACAAGGGAAATTAATAAATTAACACTGCTCATTAGACTTCGAAGGTAATAATTCTAAAACACATTATGAGCACTGAGAAGAGTGGCCTTTGTGAACCTTCCCCGAGAGCCACCTTCCCAGGAAAAGGTAATTCATAATCTTCCCCAAGATCAGCTCAACGCCAGCCTAGAGAGCCATATGCAAAGTCGTTCAGCATGAATCCCATATATTAGGGGACCCACTCCTGTGGGGTTGCTGGAGGGAACTCTGGGTCCCAGACGAAGGACCCAAGAATCAGCACTCGGTAGCAGCAGCGGTGGCAATCTGGGCTGGTGACCCAGGGTCTGGAAATTACAAGGACGTCTACTTAGAATTTATGAGAGAAGTTTAAATGGGGGGAAACAGTACAAATTATGGGAACCAAATATATATACAATATAGAAAATAGGAAAAAATGGCACAAACTTCCAGAACATAGAAATATACCATCATGTAAACAAGGATTTCATTAGGGAACTTTCTGTAGACAAGAGTAAGGGGTCCATTTCCAGGGATTGGACTGACCACTCAAATGCTGCTTTTCCATCATGCATCAGAGGGAAAAAATACGGCGTAGGGTCTAGGATGTGTACCCAGGAACGCTGCTGCTGTCTCAGCCACTGCGTCTAGGGGTAAAATTCCAAAAACCCATGACACCCAGGAATAAATCCCAAGTGTGTGTTCTCCTCGAGGGCCTTTGAGCCATAATTCCACCTACTGGCAGAAATACTACTTCTGTCTTAAAGCTGTTAAAAACCTATTTTAAAAATCACACAGTTGGCAGATCACCAGGATCAAAACCTGACAGTCTAGTATAGTCTTATAGAGGAACTTAAAATAACCCATGGGAAAATCTTCCGAGCCTAAAACACAGCACTATCACACACGCACACATACACACGTGCAGGACCGTGTGTGCGCCCCGGGACAACGGCCTGCACAGCCTGGAGAATGGGGCCATAGAAGGACGTGAGGATGAGAGTGGGATGGACTTGATGGTCCCGTTTCTTCGTGCGTTGCTTGTTTGTCCCACTGCCCCATAAACTCTCTTCAAGATGCATCTTGGGCCCAGGGCTCTCCCTCCCTCCTCCTTCATACCTGAACGCTTCCCTCCTTCCTGAACACTCTCTCCAAAGTCCTATACAGTCCACATTCGAACTTCCATGACTCCGCCACGCTCACTGCCCTCCTACTGTGTTGCCCTTGACCTGGGCATAAACCGTCCTTTACGTTCCTGACTCGCTCGCTCCCCATTTCCAGTTACTGCTATTCCTGGCGTCGGAATTCAGCAGCCAACTCCATTACAAGTTAATCAGGTACAGTGTGGATTGGAATAAGTTGTCTTTTGTTGCCTTTGTAGTGATTAACACAATTTCCTGGCACACAGTAGGCAATTTATAAATACCTGCTGGTGGATTTGCTTCTGTTTTACGTAGCTGTTATATTTCAGGAGATCTGATTTGAGCCAATCCGAATAGCTCTGTGTATGACAGGACGCTGGATAAATATGGTATGTCCAAAGCTGTGCTGTTATATAAGCTCTTTTTATGGCATCCCACCAGCTATTTTTTGTCATCATCAAAAGACCATTATTAAATTCTGCATATGCGTCGCTTGAATAAAAGTTCCCAGCCGCTGGAAACTTATGATTGGGCAAAACTACTGCCATATGATGAGCGAGTATGGGAGAAAAATATATACATATAAAAATAGAAATATTGGAAAGCAACTTTCCTGGAGGTTGGGGAACCTCATTAGCAGCTCTCTTTCATAGGAAACAACCATGTCGCAAGAGAGCTTTTCGAGCTTGTAGAAAGTGCCAAGCTCCTTAGATGTACATTTAGTCTAGAGAGAAGTGCCTATGGAGCCAGCCAGAGCTGGGTATGAATTTCTGCTCCACTACTTATTGGCTGCGACTTGGGACAGGCAGTTTCCCTCCAGGAGCACATGCTCACATCACAGAAACGGTCGTACCGCCATCAGTCTTTCAGGGTAGCTGGGAGGAATAAATAAGATAAAAAAGAAAGCGCCCATAAAGCACCCAGCTCAGGACCCAAGAAATCCTAGGTATAGATCCTCCACAAGCATGGGCTGCATGAGGCATTGCTTGGTTACGCTCGACACTTAAGGACCAGTGACCAGGCTGCTGTGTATGTGTGCACACACGCGTGTAAGGAGGCAGGTGGGGGGGGGAAGGGCATTTTGATGTTCTTTCCTTTCCAATATTTCTTCTTCAGTGATAAGTCACAGTCTTCACGGGATAGAGGCTTCCCAAGATTTAAATGTCCAATAATGTCCAAGAGTTGTGCATTTCTAGGGAATTCCTGAAGCAACCCAAGAAAGTTAGGCTGAGGATGAATTCTCACTTCCTACATGTTTTCTGCTTGGCTAGAATTATTTGATTCTGCTTTATGGCATGAGCAAGGACACTCTATTATTCTATGAACTTAACTGGAGAAGACACTGACACCCAGGTCCAGAGGGCACAAGCCAGTGGCACTATGGAAGGCTCCAGATGATTTCGTGGTGGTACTGAGCAGTGAAAACCTCATTCAGTTGTCTGTCTCAGAGGATTCCGTCTTAGACATGCATCTGTGTGACTGATGAAGCCACCATGAGATTGGGTCTGGGCAGAGAAGCAGGAAGATGACACAGAACCTCTCAACTGGGAAGAACTCCCTCTCTCCTCAAATTAGCTCCTGTCCCTCTGGACAAGTCTTATTTCGAGTCCCAGTGAAAATGCCACCTCCTCTGTGAAGCCTTCCAGGACCACACAAAGTACGAACCCTTCCTGCTTGCTTTTCATTACTGCACATTATGACCCGGTCCTCATAGCTATTTGCTTCCTTCTGTCCCCTCCACCAGCCTGCAGCCTCCGCCATCATTCCCTCTCACACTTCTCGTGATTTGAAATAATGTATTTATGTCTGTTAACTTTAATTTATCTGTTTTGACTGTAAGATTATCAGCTTCCTGAATGCAGGGCCTATATCTGTCCTGCAGCTCCCTATTCTATCTCCAGTCCCCAGCACTGTGCTGGGCATCGGGACGTACTCACTAGAGTTTGTTGAATGAATGCAAACTCTTGAGGGTTCAAATCTGTTTCTCTAGCACCCAGCCACGTGGCTGGCACAAAATTATCACATAGTAAAGGTTGAATGAATATGGTTGTTTTTTTAAAGCAATGATTAAGTTTTTTAAAGTGGTCTATTTTATATAAACTGCAATCAAAAATAGGATGTATAAATATACCAACCTGATTGGCATAGAATTTGGACTGAATAGAAATCTGAAGATGGGCAATTAAGAATTTAAGTAAAAATCAGAGATATATTCTAAGCTGGGGACCTGTTTCATCTCTTATACCGACATCCTCATTAGAGTCCTAGTAAGAGGGAAGGGAAGAATCCTAAGGAAAACAGCAAGATAAAGAATCGAGGAGAAATTCTTACTGCTCCACTGGTCATAATTTCACTTATAAAAACTCACATGTTTAAAGCACTCTGCTCTTCATATTTTCTCATTGTTGTTACATCTGTGAGACAGATCAGTCAGGTGTTATGCCCATTTTACAGAGAAGGAAACTAAGGTTAGAAACTATGCAACTTCTGCAAGGTCACAAAGCTAATTAGTAATGGAGCGAGTTCTACGTCAAGTCTGCTGACTTCAAGTTTATTCATCTTCCCACTACATTCCCACCAGAGTCCCAGGCCAACGCTAAACCTTTGCTGAGGCCTCAAATTACCCTCAACTTGTGTATCGTCAGCATTTAGTATTCCTGGGGCCTAGACTGGTATCAGTAAGAACAGCCTCTTTATAGCACAGTAGTAGAGTCAAACCTAGGTGTGAGGACAAATCCCATTATTGTGGTTTTAGGTATGTTTACCTAATTTCCCTCTGCCTCAGTTTCTTCATCTGTGAAATGGGATGATAATAAAATATACCTCATATGGTGGTTGCGAAGATTAAATGGAAGAATGTCTATAAAGCACTTAGCAGAGGTAGTGTTCTAGAGCCTCATGTTACAATAAGAAAAGATGGCAGGCTCAGGCATTAGACACAGACACTGCTGTCCTCCTTACGAAGGTGCTTCCTGCTTGGCAAGTCCCTCCCTCATGCCTCCCAAGCCGAGGGCAGGGGCTCTGCAGGAAGAGGTTAAGCCAGCAAGCGTGGTTTGCCTGTGTGTGCGTGCCTAGCCCTATAAAACCCTCTAACGAGAAGCAGCTCGAAGCAGCTCGTTGGCTTGGCCGTCTCTAGGCGTTGTGTCCTTGCACAGAGGCTGAGTGTGTGCCAAGCCAAAGCCCTCTGCCCCAGGGAGTCTCAGCGGGTTGAGCAAGGCAACCATAGTGAGGCGGTTTCCTTCCCACTGATCCTCAGGCTCTAGCTAAGGGTTCTTTCCAAGAGGGAGTCTAGGAGTGCCGCATGGGATAGATGCCTGGACTCCTGACTCCCTGCTTGGAAGACACTGAAGGATGGTGTTTGCTGGGCCAGGAGGAGAGAAGGTCTCCAGGAGAGACCGTAATGCTTGAGATGTGCAAGAATGTTGTTTGTGGAGACAGCCTTCCATGACAGATGGAAGCATCCCAAGCATCTGGGGAAGAAAAGCTTCTGTTCTGAGGCAAAGCAAGGGGCCGGGGGGCTGATCGTGGCGCCCCCATCATAAAGCCGGCGATGGAGATATCTGAGGGCCAATTAAGTCATTCACCCCATACGCCCACATCTTCCCTGTGTCGCCGCCTTTGGAGTTTAAGGGAAACCTGAGCCTGCAGGGAAAGTGTCTCTTTGATCCCTGCTGGCCTCTGCCAAACATCATTCACAGGGAAGGTTCTGAGCTGTCCCCAGAGCAAAGGCTTGGGCCAAGCTCCCCCTCTGTGGATTGCAGCCAGGCTAGTTAAATTTTGTATTTGAAGTGTGGCAATTCGAGGAATGACCTCCACTTTACAACATCCCCTCTTTTCCTTGCCTACTAATAGCAATTGGCCTGAAAGTCTCAGGGCTTAGACAGAAGGGAAACAGCAGGCCTAACCCAGCTCCACCCCAGGGCAGAAGGCTGGGTAGCTGTAACATGACCTGCTCCTCTCCCTGGGCTATGGCAGACGCGTCCCCACCCTGGCACACCTGCCTAGAAGTCTGTTTCTGGTAAGGAGGTAGGTGGGAACTCAACAGCTGTGGCCTCAGGATAGGACACTGAGCTCTCCCGACAAAGGCCAGGTTCCCCGGGGGCGGGGTGGGGCAGAGGAAGGAGGCGGGCAGAGTACCAACTCACAGACAGGGAGGGGTGGCCTAGAGAAGGCTGTGCTGCGGGAAGGAAGGAGGGACAGGCTCAGAGAAAGGGGCTACAGTCACTCGGAGGATTCTCACACCTTCCAGGGGTGGGGGAGGCAAAGAACACAAGGCAAAGGTCCAGCGCAAATCCTGGTTGGGTGACAATTATAATTATCCTTGTGCATCTCAAGTGGGTTCTAATTGGGGTGGCAGTGGTGGGGAAGGGAGAGAAGGTTACGGAGGCCCCTTCCCTCTACCTTCTCTAGGGCCCTGTGACCTGTACGGGACCCAGCCTGGGATCCTACCTTCAGGTGAGAATCCCTAGAGGTCCCTAAATGGATCTCTGCTCTGCTCAGGAACTGGTTCCTTTTATGGCACCCCCTCCCCCAGCTGCCATTTTAGCAAAGTGGCCCCAAGGGCCCAGTCACATTCCAGAGGGGCTGCAGGGCTGCAGCCCTTCACACTGGGATAGGGACAACACATTTGGGGCCGCAGGACTCTGGCTTCCCAGGGGCTCCCAGAGAAGAAGGTGCCTGTCCCTGCCCAGGCCTTGCTGATACTTTGCCCTCGCCCAGGCCTTTGTGTACACAGCTGCACCTGAGCCCCTGGGGAGTCCCTGGGGCCCACTCCCAGGAAAGGTGAGGAAGCAGGAGCATGTCGCAGGGCGCGAGTCTGGGCTGTGGGGGCTGAGAGGGCTGTCAGAGGCCACACGGCAGCACGCACACGGCCTCTCACTCAGCTTCCCAACCTCCAACGGCCAGGTCTCAGGGAGGCTGAGGGCAAGAAGTGTGTTTATTGGGGTGAGAGCAGTGAGGTGGGAAGCTCCCCCAGAAACCAGAAAGCCCCAGCCCTCGTTTGGAGGCTGCTGGAATTTCCTAATTCTCGTTGGAAGCGCAGTTACAAGTCAGCTCAGAGGGTCCAGGGCTGGCTGTGGCTACACTCACTTCCCCTTTCTGGAGGGGTGTCTGTGCATCACCCTCACCTGACTGCGCCAGCCTGCGGCCCCCACGGCGCGACTCCCCAAATCACCCACTCTCGGATTTTCACCCTTTCCCGGGGTAGAGTCCCAGGCTTCGCTCCCTCCCAGGGACCCAACTAGCTATGGGGTCACAGAGTCAACGCGCCCTCCCTTCCCCGTCTCATCCTTCCAGCTCCCACCACCTCATTTCACCCGAAGACGACCCCGGAGCCTCCGGGGCTTGTGGGGGCCCTGGTTGAGCCGGCCTGGGGCTGCAGGCCGCTCCTCCTGCCACCGGCCAGTTCCCCAAGACCCCCGACTGCCACGGCCCCAGCCCCCACGCCACCGCCGCAGCGCACACACCGAAGTTCAATCAAGTTGTGCCATTGTCTCAGCTCGGTCCGGGTCTCCGGGGAGTCTAAGCGCCTTTCCTTCCCTCTGCCCTCCCCGTTCCCCTCCACACCCACCCCCAGCCCCACATGCCAGCAAGCCAAACGTGCAGAATCCGGAGGCTCCGGCGGCGCGGGCACTCCTCCCTCTGGCAGGAAAGCGAGCGCCGCCGAGACCCTCCTTCTTGCGGACCCCACACCCACGGCCCCGAGGCTGCAGCACCGCGGAGCAGGGGGCTGGGGCCGGGCGGGACGGGGGGCCACAGACGCGACCCCGGCTCTGCGGTGTGGCGGCCCAGCCAGGGCTTACCTGCGGGGGAAACTCCCTGCCCTTCCCGACCTGGGCAGGGGCAGATGAAGCATCTTCCCCGGCTCAGGCGGCCACTCACCGGGCGGGTTCTCAGCGCCCCCGGGACCGCTCTCGCCCGGCACCCGGCGGACACCCGGAAAGGTACGAGCCGCGGGCCACGCGGAGGGCCAGAAACCGAACCCTCGCCTGCCCTCCGCTCGCTTTTCTCCCCACCACCCGGGCTCGCACTTACTGCTCCAGCTGTACTTAAAGCGACAGAGCCCCATTTCCCCGTCGCTGACTTCCGTCCCAAACCACGGCGATGCAGGCTGCGAGCGGGCTCTTTAACGCCCAGAGCAGGTAGACAAAGAGCCACCGCAGCCTCCACCATTCCGGTGGCCTCTGATGCCCCGGGGTGCAGACCCGGGCTGGGGACCTCGACCTCCACCTGGGCTGCTCCGGAGTTAACCCTTGGGATGCCAGCTGCAGTCCCTTGGGAGCTCTTACTCGTGCGGCACAGGCAGAAGGGGGTGTGCGAGCACGGAGGTCTCGGGCAGGGCACCAATGTGCATGGGTGGGTACCGGCTTGGGGACGCGGATGGGGAGGGCTGGCAGAACCTTCTCCATAGAGGGCTTCCTCCCAGCTTCCCCCTGTCCCCTTTCCAGGCATTTAGAAATTAATAAAAATCGGAGCATGGGACCAATACATCGCCTAAAACAAGGTCTGAAGAGGGGTGTGGTGGGGGATGAAGGTCAGACGGGGGGGCCTATTGCCAGAGGAACCTTCTACTTACAGGGGGGAGAGGGGTAGGATGGTGGGACCTTCTGATGTTCTGACAGACAACCTGAGGCCGTGGGACCTAACATCTCTCCAGCGTTCATGAGACCATGGATTAGGTGAGAGGTGTGCTGGGGTAAGATTGTGGGGGAGAAAGAACAGTCGTACCATGCAAGGATCTGTGCCGTTATGCAGGGCGCGTTTTCAGCTGACCAATGAGGAAAAGGACCCCAAGACATGAAGGTTTTAGTGGAGGGTAAGAAAAAAGCAGGATCCAGTAGCAGGGCCCCCCCCCACTGGGCTCCTCTCCCCTGGAGGTCCTTGTGGTCACTTAACTCGCCCTGTTCCAGGGAAAGGAGAGCTGCCCAGGTCTAGACTGCGACCCAACCCTGCTTCCTCCAGTTCTCTCTCTTTGCTCCTGGGAAGGGGGTACGCATCTGTGGTTGGGTCCCAGTCCCGATGGGAACTGGGCAAACTGGGAAGACTACCTTTTAGGAATGGACGGATTATACCTGCCGTTTCTTTAAGCAACAAAAACAACATCAGCAATTTTTTTAAAGCCCCCCGAAGTACTAAAGTAAGGTGACCATGAACCACAGGGCAGTTGTCTCTGGTGTTTGGGCAGCCAGATGTGATTGAGCCACACACAGAGATCCATGTCACGTATGTTCTCTTAGGCTTATCGTGGCATCCCGTTTAGCTTTCTGGGCCTCAGTTTTCATAGATGTTAAGGCAGAGCTTTGCACCCCTGAACTTCTCCCCGCATCCCCTGCCCTCCACCTTTAAAGAGGTCTGGGTGGTGCTTTGAGGCATAGGAATAGCCTTTTCCCCTTGACACCAATCTGCCCCACATCCTCTGGCTGCCCAGTGCCACTGACCCGGTACTGCAGCTCTGGAGGGAAGAAGCACAGGTCTTAGAGGGTGGAAAACATTAGTAGAGGCAGGGACCTCTACCTCTGGATCCCTGAACAGTCTGGGTTGGGGGAGGGGTCTTTGTTTCTGGGGGTGCATCCTGTGGCCAAGTTTTCCAAATCGGCTTTGAGGTCAAAGGGAAGCCAAAGGCTGCAGTGATCCTAGACCAATCCCTAGGGTGGGGGGAGCAGCCAATGGATTCTTATTCCCTTTACTCTGTTCTGAGCGGTCTGAGTGGTAAGACTCCAGAAAGATGTACCAAGCTCTCTTGAGCAGACCGGCTGTGAGGGGGATCAGAGCAAGGCGGCTGGTTCTCTCCAGCATATTCTTCCATCTCAGCCCAGGCTGGTGTCCCTGGACCAAGCCCCTACCCTGGCCCTCCTGTCCTCGTCCTCCCTTCCTCACCAGCACCCTCAACAGAGGGTGAGGGCAACCCGTTCTCTAGGGAGGTTCTGTCTGTGCAGCTGTGCTGGAGCTGGCCCAGGTCATCTGGGGAACAGCTTACAGTGACACGCCATAAGGGATTCGCTTTAGCCTCAGCCAGCATGGAATCCCGAATAAAATGACTTTGTCTCAGCCAAAGGAATGTCATCAGCAGGGGATGTTTTTCTCCAGATCTAGCTGTAGGTTTTCCATAAGGTTTCCTCCTTTGTGGCTTTCTGGGCAGAGCCTGGAGGGAGGGAGATCTGAGGCCTGGAAGGGGCAAGGCACAGGGGTTTACCTGGAGGGATGGGGTCTTGTGCAGGGAACTGACCTGTCCCTGAATATTCCCTCATAGCCCCCCAAGAGCCCATGTGGCCCTACCTCTTGTCCTTATACCGCAGCCTGCGCCCCCTCCCTTGCCCTCTCCTCCTCTCCCTGCGTCTCACCCCATGCAGGGACTGGGGGAGACCGGAAAGAGAACGTGTCTCGGCCAGCACCTCATCCCAACAGAGAGGCTCTCGACTTTCTGAGTCCCCGCTCAGAGGATTCTGGGCTGGAGGATCTCTAAACCACCTCCTCCTTGGGGTGGACTCCTGAGCTGCCAGAACCCAACAGAATCTGAGGTTCCCTCTGCAGGTTCCTCTTTCCTTCTTGATGAGGAGGGCAAGGGTCTCACAGCAGTGTCCACCTTACTGCTTGATGGAGGCCAGAGTGGGCTTTTCAAGGGGAAGGAGCAGGGCCCCAGAGGCGTTCTTACTTAAATAAATAGCATGCAAATCAGCACCTGCTATTTTCAGCCCACAGGTCAGGCACTCTGGGTAATTGGACAGCAGCACCGAAGAGAAATGCTGTCTGGGGGCTTTTGTGAAAACAGGAAGACACAGCCTCCCCTGTCGCCGGGCTCAGCTCCTGTGCTTGAAGGGGCCCTGACCCTGCCCATCACGGGGCTGTGGCAGAGTGGGGGATACGGTGGCCCAGCTGCCTTGACTACGGTGCGGGGGCACGCAGGGGTGCCTCTGAGCTCTTCTTCCTGGGTCCCAGGCTGCATGATTGTGGCCTGGGGCGGAGAGAGTGGGGGACAGCTGAGGGACACATGGTTGAGGGGGCAGACGCCTGCTGAAAGGGAGCTGGGAGTCAGGCACTCACCCAGAAAGAAAACCCAGCCAAAGAAGCGGCGAGGAAAAAGACCCATCTATCTCAGACAGGCCTCCTCTGTGCGCCGCCGCTGCTTCTCCTCAAAGAGCCCTTGGGAGCCATGATCTCATTTGTCTCCAGCGCCAGCACCATCAGAGGGGCTCTTTACAAGGGGGAAACTGAGGCATGGGATGGGGAGGAAATGCCCAAAGCTGAGGGCAGAACCCAGACTAATGCTCCCGAGGTCCCTCAGCCGGATTCCTGTGGGGGAGGGGGGTGAGTCCCTCTCCCTTCCCCCTCCTTCCTCACCTCCAAGGATCTCTGGAGTCACCTTGGCTCAGGCCCAAGGTCCTCCTGGCCAGCGGTCCATTTCCAACAGAGACATCCAAAGATAGTTCGCGGGAGGCTCTGGTTGTCTCCCTGACAAGCATCTCAAAGGGTGCCGTGGTTTGTTAGAGTGGGCAAGAGAAAAAGAGAAAGACTGGCCAGGGCGTTCCTCTGCTTTGAATTCCAGTGTCGCCTGCCTGGGGGTTTCTGGGTTCCAGTGTGACCTGTCTGGGGCCTCAACACACACTTCACTTCCTGGTGAGCCCCAGAAACGAGAACCTTGAGAGAAGATGAGGGTTCCAGGGTAGGCACCTGCTACGCTGTCCCTTGACCTGGCCTTGTGCCTTCTCTTTCCCATCAGTTACGAGGCTGTTTAATTCCTTGGACAGGAAAAGCCCTGCCCTGCCCTGCCCGCCACAAGTCTTGGCCAGTCTGAGAACCTCTCCCAGCTGGGCCTGAGACCCCTCCACGCCCTGGCCAGGCTGAGCTGATGGCATCCTGGCAGGGGCAGAACAGAGGGCACTTTACCCCCAGAGTGGAAGGCTAAGGAAGAGAAAGAACCGAGCCAGAGTGGAGGGGCAGGGAAAGGAGAGAGCAAGGGTTTGGAAGAGGGACCTCAGTGAGTTAACACTTTCCACACTGTGGCGGAATCTACGGGGAATTAGCTGGCCACACCCCTAGTCCCAGCTTTCTAAAACCCACCCCTGGGTCCCCCAACAACCCCACTGAATCCTAAGGGACTCGTCTGTTGTGACCTTGACAAAAATTTCTAGAAAAACCATTCCCAGCCTTTGTGTAGCAGAGGTTTTCAAAGCACTTTTACATCTATGATTTTATTCTATTTCCAAACAGCCCAGTGATCTAAGGTGAGACTAGTTATTATTATACTCGCTTTAAAACATCAATGGCCACAAAGTTTAAAAGAGTGGCCTAAGGTGGTTTGTTCACAGGTTTGGCAGCCATGACGGCATGAGGTCCAGGTCAGGGATCTCTAATGGATTTCTTGACCCATCGGCAGTGCCTGAGTCTTCCACGGTGCCTTGTGCCTGAGCCTGGCGAGCGTCTCTGCTTTCCTGACCCAGCGAGGCTGCTGTCCTTCCTCACCGACCTCCAGGCCCTTCCAGGAGGAGAAGCCAGGTAGCCTGGGACACACCCAGTTGGTCGGAGAATCCAGAATATCAGAGCTGCAAAGGACTTTAGAGATCACCTGGTTCGACTCCTTCATTTTCGCAGAGGAGGAAATTAGGCCGAGAAGGGGCAAGTGACCAGCTCAAAACCCTCTGCACAACTGAGGTGTCCTGATTCCCCGCACAGGGTTCTTTTTCCCAAGCAGTGGCATCGATTCTTGCCAGCTCCCTCCCGGGGCCAGCCTGGGGCTCAGGCTGAAAGGCTGTGCAGGTAGGTGGCAGAGTCCGAACTGGGGGCACTGGAGGCAGCAGATGCCCACCCCTAACCCCCGCTGAGACGGCTCTGGGGTAGCGCATTAGCCGGCCGGAGGAAGGGGTCCTGCTCCCAGCTGTGCTACTGCTCGGCAAATATTTATATAACCTTTGAGGAGACCTGCCTTTCTCACTGCCCCACTACCACATCTCATACAGTGAGCTACCGCCTTAGCAGTCCTAGCTTAATGTCCTGCTCCCACCGTCCCAACACGTCAGCGTCCTTGCGTGGCTCTGAGGACACGGGGACAGAGGTAGGAAGGGAGATGGGGGAGAGGCTGCCTCTCCAATACGGGCCGGAGAGACCCTCGGCTGGGGTCAGTGGGCAGATACGTGTGTTTGTGTGTGTGTGCACGCCCCCTACCACAGGAGATTCCGAGGACAGGAGCAGTTACGTCAGAACAACCTGAGAACCCACTACGCTGGGTTCTCCATGACCGAGTTAGATCCCTGATCTCTGGGGAACAGAACTGAAACCCCATACAATTCATTGAGAAAGCCCTGTAAATACATCAACTCCCTTAATACTCAAAACTCTCCCCTCCGCACCTCTACAGCCTGGTGCCAGCTGCCGTCTGCTCTCACCTAGATGCCTGCAGCGGTCTCCTTTCCACGCTGGTCCTCCCTGGTGTCCCTGTGGTCTGTTCTCCTCATAGCAGCCACACAGACGCTTTGCAAAACACATCAGATCACATCACCCTCTCCCTGAAGTCCTGCAGTGGCTTCCCCTCTCACTTAGAGGAACGCCCGTCCTCGGCACAGCGGACCTGGCCCCTGGCTACCTCCTGACCTCCTTTCTGGCCCCTCTACCCCTGTTTACTCTGCTTCGGCCACACTGACCTCCTTGCAGTTCCTTGCACACATGCCACTCTTGCCTCTGGGCCTTTGCACATGTTCTTCTGCTTGCCTGGACGGCTCTGTCCCCAGTTATCCGCATGGTTGACCAGAGAAGCCTCCCCCGCCCATTCCATGGCTCTCTGCCCCCACCCTGCTTTACTTTCCTGTGACACACAGCACCACCTAACCTGTCGTGTATTTACTCATCTGCTTGTTGCAATTTCTTTTTCACAGGTGAGTTTAAGAACAATGCTCATTTTTTTCTCCTGCCATATCCACAGGGTTTTGCATACAACAGGTGCTCTACAAGTATTTATTGAATGCATGAAAAACTATCACGAGGTGGGCATTATTACCAGCTTTCCTTTCAGACAATGACACTGAAGCACAATAAGCCTGAGTAACATCCGAGGTCACACAGCTAGTGAGCAGCAAACTGAAAATTAAATCCAGGTCAGCTGGGCCCCAGAATGTTCCATCTACTTTGCTATTCTGCCTCCTAAGAACAGGAAACTAACCACAGGGCCTGGTGGGGATATCAGAGATTATATAGCGCGGCCTTCCAGACTAAAGGGATCCCTGCTCAGAGCTGGGAAGGGTGGGACCTCTTAGCTGGAACCTCATAAGGGGAACTCCTCGCCCGGCCAAATCCAGAGAACAGGGACTGTCTGGAGAAAGTTCACTCCAGCCGGGCACAGGGAGCTAGTTATCCTCCAGGCTCCTCTGCAGAGGCTGCTGTGGCTGGGAACGGGCCCGTGACAGCCCGATAAGCTCTGTCCCTCATCTTCTAAAAAC
>RJWJ010016461.1:0-34457 GCA_004363605.1 Indri indri
ACCAAATCAAAGATTCAATTCCCTTCACAATAGCAACAAAGAAAATAAAGTATCTAGGAATATATTTAACTAAGGAGGTAAAAGACCTCTACAGGGAGAACTATGAGACACTGAGGAAGGAAATAGCAGAAGACGTAAATAGGTGGAAAACCATACCATGCTCATGGGTCGGCAGAATAAACATTGTTAAAATGTCTATTCTACCTAAAGTAGTGATTTTTAAAGAGTGCCCTTCAAGATCCCCCTGGTAGCCTTTTCAGAGTGCACATGTCCTGGTCCTACCCCAGAGCTACTGAATCATAATCTTCAGTGATTTGGCATAGACATGTATGCTTCCCTAGGTGATTCTGATGTGCATCCTGATTGAGAGCATCCTGGTGCTGCTCAATATAAACATTTATGTTCTCTGGGTATTGTTCCAATTGTCACAAATGTCCTTAATTCTATGGACTTAATTCTTTCATAGGAAGCCTTCAATTGTAACAAAGTATGTAGAATCCGATGATGAAAAACCTTTGGATGAAACTGTAAATGAAGATGCTTCTAATGAAAATTCAGAAAATGATATTACTATGCAAAGCTTGCCAAAAGGTAATGTGTGTTAATTTTTCATAGGAAGTTAAAGTTGAAATGTATTTTTAAATATCACTAATATAAAATTGGAACTTGATTACCGTTAGCTGTGTGTAAAAGACCAAACTGGGCATTTTACTAGTGGTGGTCTGGAAATGTATTAGTATGGTAATGATAACTTGTGTTATTGAGATTAAAAATTTGGAATATTCAGTTAGCTTTGAAAAGAACACAATTTATTTTTTCTTTCTATTGCATTTTAGAAACGGAGTTTTTGTTTCCAAATTATACTTGAACATAGGTTTAAAAGTTTTATATGTTATGTTCCGTAAATGTCAATGTGCTTGCTTTATACGTAGATGCAGTTACTATTCCTGAAAACTTAAAAAAATTTTGCAATCTAGTTTAGTCTTGCTGCATTCTTAAATTCCCTGAGACTGAAAGCCGAAGGTAACTATCATAGATAGATTTAGGTGTATTTTTTGCTATTACCTGTTTAAGAAACCTTGTCACACTCCTCTCAGTTCTAACCATACAACCTCATTAATTAGATTGGGGGAAAAATCAAATGAAAATCTTGGACTCTTCATAGCCTAAGTCTGAGAGCTATATGATTGGATGATGAGAGAATGACAAGGGACTTGGTAATTTCACAGTGTTTCAAAGAGTCAACATTTTAGATTTTTTTCTTTGTTAAATAAATATGTTCTAGTTTCTTAGCAGATTTTTAAAATTTATTCTCACAGTCAGATCTTCTGCAGCAGTGTTTATTAAGCCCTTTCCAACAGTATTTATGTTTTTGTGACATTTTTAAATGATGGAAGTTTTAAAAATATGATGGGTAGGAGGGATGGGCCTTTGCTTGACTAGGATAATTTAGGAGTTACCAGAGGTGAGAAATGAAACGAGGAAGGGAAATGAATGAAATAAGAGAGACGGAAGGAAAATTGAAGGGCCTACCATTTACTTGGCTTTGGAAATCATATATGACAACTTTATGTAATGGTTTTGGTGGCCGAGGGCAGAAACAACTAACATGATTGTCTAAGTCCCATAGGCAGTGGCTCATTTTGGCTTTTTACATTCTCAGTGGTTGTCACTGGGAGTGTTTATGATGAAAGAACTAGGAATTCAAATCTTTCTTTTAATGGTACTGTGGAAGAAAGTCAGTATACAATGTTACTAACCTGAACTATAGTTATTAATTCTGTCACACCAAAACAAAAATAGAACCATTTCATAAGGTTCAATCTGAGTGGTTATTATTGTTATAATACTATATTGAGTATGTATAAGTATCAAACTCCTGTGGAATTAACTCCTTTAATCCCCAAAACAGTGCTGTAAGGTAGTTATTGTTTCTGCTTGTAGAGATGAAGGAACAAATTCAGAGCTCAAGGAACTTTTTCAACTTTAAAATGAGAAGCTATGATTTCAGCCCAGGTCTACCTGAATTCAAAGCTAGTGAGTGCTCTTTCCACTCTACTGCTTTGCTTCCATTTAGAGAAGAAGAATCTTCCAGAAGAATTACATTATTTTTTTCGTTAATTTTATATCTTTAGCTCTTTTCAAATGCTGGGGCTTCTCTGAGAGAATATATGTGAAATGATTATTGTGAATAACTTTTTTTGTGGGGAGTATTTAAATTTACCACAGTCTATAAAATTTCAATCATCTGTATCCTCTTCCCCCCTTTTTCTGAAACTCAGAAATTCATTTAACAACTAAATGATATAACGTGTCAAAATCTGCTTGTTGAATAACACAGTCCCGTGTGTCAGAAAGAGCCCCTGGCAACTACCTGCTTTACTTTCTTAAGTGTTGCCAGTAATGGCTAATTACTAAGCCCAAGAATGTAGGTAAACATTGAGACCTGGACCCTTTTTATTATGCCTGTTTTATTTGCTCTTGACAGAACGAATGAAAACTTAAACTGACGACTTCTCTCCTCAGTTCACGTGTTTTTACTTAAGAAAGGACATTCTTTCTAAAATATTTCCATAGGGATCAACAAATGATCTCTTGGTACAATTTATTGTTAGAGCACTTCAGCTTAAGTTTCTTAAAGCAATCTTCTGTTAATACTCTTTAAGGA
Organism: Indri indri; assembly: GCA_004363605.1. Taxonomy (NCBI): domain Eukaryota; kingdom Metazoa; phylum Chordata; class Mammalia; order Primates; family Indriidae; genus Indri; species Indri indri. The sequence goes on from RJWJ010016461.1 coordinate 2,669, forward strand.
CTTTTCAGGGTAGTGAAGCTTTGACGTACCCGTTGGGAAATGGTGCAGAATAGGTATAGCAGTAGTAGAATGAACTTCATTGTTTCCCTGCAATACATCCCCCCCGTAATATAAAACAACACTTAAAAATCTTTTTTCTCAGTTTATGATTTGAATTATTAGAAGAATAGGATGTCTCTTAAAAATTTTTCCCTCCGGACCACTTATTTTATAAACTCTTTATGGAGCTTAGCATGGATATTCATATTCATAATAGCTTTTGTGATAAACACTACAAAATTCAGAACTGGGCTGAGGCTTTCTATTTGATTCACACATTTCTGTTATGATCAGTTCATAATACCTTCCCCTCCTATTTTTATGAACTATATTCCAACAAGTAATCTGATTGTTGACACCTGGCCCTTTTACTATTTCCCTGTTTTATTTACTCTTGTGAGGTCCTTATACAAATATTGAAAGCTTGAAAGAAACAAACTATGTTATCTGAAGTCTTGTACTTCACTTGCACATTTAATATGTGTAATGGTTTTTTAAATGAAATCATTCTAGGTACAGTGATTGTACAACCAGAGCCAGTGCTGAATGAAGACAAAGATGATTTTAAAGGGCCTGAATTTAGAAGCAGAAGTAAAATGAAAACTGAAAATCTCAAAAAACGCGGAGGTAAATACAAGTGAAAATGAAACATGAGTTTAAATTGCTGTTTATGACCATATTGGAAAATCTGATGTGCTTACTAAAAATACCTCCACTTTTCTGCCCATTGTTTATTAAAAGCACTACTTAAAAATAACTTCTGTTTCTCTCTGAGCTCTGAAGCAGAAAAGGATAAACACCATGTATCAAAATACCTTTGCCTTCAGTGGCTGTTAAATTATTTCAAGAAGCTTAACATTTCCTTCTTCCACATGTTACTTCTGTAAAACCTGTATGCCAGAATACCATGTGTCTTCCCTCACCCTGAAAGAATTTCAGATTTGTGCAAAATCTTCTCTGTGGCCTCCAGGTAACTTTATACATATTTAGAACATTATTACATAGAGCGATGGACATCTGCATTAAGGTTACCTGGGATACTTATTGAAAATGCAAGTCCCTTGACTTTATTCCTAACAAATCAGAATTTCTGGTGATTAGGTCAAGAATGTGCCCCAATTTGTTATGTACACTAAAGTTTCAGATCCTTTGATCTCAGGATAGCAATGTGGAGTTGAGTAGGAAGGAGAAGGGAGCTAGAGCTAATAATTCTCCCTACATCTGTCTGAGCCACCTCTTTCTTTGTGTCTACCCTCACTTAAGCACACAAACATATTGGCTACCCTCTAAGGAAAGTTTACATGAGCAGGATTCATTCAGAAATTTGTGGCAGTGAAATATATATGTGTCCCACTTGTTTGTGTGATTTTTAAATAGTGCCTGTTGTATACTTTTTGGGTAGATTAATAGAACTAGAATTCGTAACTATGAAAGGAATGAATTTTCAAAAGATAGAACACGACACTAAATTTCTAAATAGAATTGTGATGAAAGTGCGTCCATTTAATATCGATCATGTTATATAATTGTGAAATTATAGTGAAGTTCTTACATTGGTGAAATTTTATGTAGATTTTTATTTCAATGCTGTGATTATCTTGATGGAACTAATAAAATATATCTGTGCCTATAAAATATTATACATGCCAGGTTTTAGATTAAATAATTTATTAAGCTGTTGGCAAAAATCAAAGAAATGTTGTGTAGTCTTTTGTCCACAAGGGGGTGATCAACCCCTTTTGAGCGTAAGGAAGAGTTTTTGAGAGTCTAGTTCATAGTAGGGAAACTGCCATTGCAGCACCAGAGCTCATCAAAACTGGGGTAGTATTCTTAAGACTTAAGAGAATCAGCAAGTAGAAGGTGATGGTAAGGATGAGTAGCAACTAGTGATCTTTCCTCTGATCATGAGTCCTCTAGTGAGCAAGTAGAAGGTGATGGTAAGGATGAGTAGCAACTAGTGATCTTTCCTCTGATCATGAGTCCTCTAGTGAAGACAGACAACTAAGTGTGCTGCGTTGTATTAAAATTAATGTCTATGGTGTCTTTTGGGAAGCGACTCTGGAGCAGTCAATGTTTGAAGTGTGGGTAGGGGCTGAAAGGAAAATAAAAGAAGAACCACTATTGTTGGGGAGGGTATTCCTAGTGCCACTTTGGTATGCTGCTGGTATTTGGTCTCAGCTGATGTTTCTGGAACATTTTATTGAGTGTGTAAGAATGTTTATGTAATATGTGTGTTTATAGGCATGTAGTAGCACTTAAATCTTTTGTGTTGATTTTTTCCTTAATGATTCGCTATATCTTTAACCTGTCAGAAATCACATAGTAAATTTACTTCAAGGATTACTTATATACACATGTATGAATAAACTAGTGATCTGAGGTACTGAATTGCTGTAGTGAATATTCAAACTCTTTGGAAAAATTGGTTCCAAAATTGAAGCCTAATTTAGGAAACTGTCAAGAATGTAAACTTTATATATTAAAAAATCTTATGTTGGCTGGGTGCAGTGGCTCATGCCTATAATCTCAGCACTTTGGGAGGCCAAGGTAGGAGAAACGCTTGAGGCCAGAAGTTTGAGACCAGCCTGGCAATGTAGTGAGATTCTGTCTCTACAAAATATGAAAAAATTAGGTGTGTGCTTGTAGTCCCAGCTACTCAGGAGACTGAGGCAGGAGGATCACTTGAGCCCAGAAGTTTGAGGTTGCAGTGAGCTGTGATTGTGTCACTGCACTCCAGCCTGGGTGACAGCGTGAGACTCTGTCTCAAAAAAAAAAAGAAAAGAAAAATCTTACGTTGATGTGAAACAAAATTACAGAACAGAGACATAGCTAAAGTGACCATTTTAGGAACCACTGTTCTTTTAAAAAATATCATAGCCTGTTTTGACATACTTTCCCTAGTTTAATTGTTAGAAAATATATTTTACACCTAACTTTTCTACATGGCACAATAATTTTGTTCTCTCTTTAAAACCATTACAATGTAGTAAGCTCAGAAAATGCCTCTTTTCCATGTACACACTCTGTTAAAATCTTATAGATATTTCATAGCTAAAAATAAAATTAAACCATACATGTACAGAAATGAGTACATAAAGTAACATTTCAACATTTTACTGTATTTGCTTCAGCTCTCACTTAAATAAAATATTGGTTCATTCCTACTCTCATCCATTTCCCCTTCTTCCCACCCCACAGGTAATGATTGTCTTGAAGTTTTGTGCATGTGCATGTGTATGCATGTTTTTCTGTATTTTCTATATAATGTATTCATTAAACATTTATTTTCATTTTAAAAATGTACAAAATAGTATGCTATATATAGTCTTTGAGAACATTCCTCATTCAACATTGTTTTCGAAATGTATCCATGTCGATAAATGTACTGTTTATTTTTCACTGCTCTGTAGAATTCTATTGTATGAATAAACCACTATTTATCTATTTCAAATATGAAGTTATTTCTAATTTTTTATTTTCTAATTTTTCTAATTTTCTAATTACTGCTGCAGCAAATATCCTCATATGTGATTCATTGTGCACATGTGGGAGAAATACTCCAAAGGATCACCTAGTTTTAATTCTTGAGTGATACGTGCACAAAAGCACATAGAAGATGCTTAATAAATATTATTTAACATTGAATGAACATTCAGACTGTACCTTTTTATTTATCTTGTTTATCTGAATGAAATTATTATTTGAAATGAAAAAGTACACTGCGTATTTGTTACTGTTAAAACAAATGCAGAATATAGGAATACCTAAGATCAAACACAGAACAATGTGATGTAAAATAAAATATTAGCAACATGTATAGTAAACCTTCAAATTCTCTGTTATCTTCTGAAAAAGTATGATGGTATCCTTATATGTTATAATTTTTAGCTTATGCAAATAAAAATATTTGCGATAATGTTTGGGTCCATGGTGCTTTGGACCTTAAGACTAACAAAAACACAAAATAGAAAATTAAAAGGTGAGAAACGTATTTGGTGTTTTGTCTTTTATTTGGGGATAGAAGAAGAGTGTTTCTTTTTAGTCATCTCCTTTTTATTTGTGAATGTAGGCATCTTCACTGGCTGCTTTTGAATCATAATCTACCATCTTATTTGGATCAAGGTCTTGGTTGCACATCAGGATCATCTGTAAAACTTAAAAAAAATGTCTGAGAGATTTCAGTTTAGTGGTTTAGGTGTGAGAATGGCTGTCTGTGTTTTTTAAAAGATTGTTCAGATGATTCCAATATTCAGCTCAGGTTATGAAACACTACCTTACCAGAACTAGGGACAAGAGTGAGGCAGAAGAGGTTTCCTCTTAAGTCTTTTATACATAGATTGTCTTCAGTCTGTTTTTCTGCAGACAGTACAGAATGTGGCTCTGCTTTTACCCCCAGCCGTTCTGATGTTTTGCTGCCAATATAGGTAGACCTGTAATACCTTATTTGGAAATAGCAGACAATATTGATAGAGTGGACAGTGGAGTAGACATAGAAAGAAGGCAGGTTAATGGGGATCATGGCTAGTTTTGAAGTAAACGTTAAGAAGGAAATTGGTAATATCATAAAATTACCAACTTTTTACATGCTGTAGTGGTAGGACCTGCGCCTCTGTGCAGACAGTTCCACTTTGAGACCTTTGTGGCATGCCTAACCTAAGTATAGGGCTGCAAAAGGATCTCTTCCATGTATGTCACTTACTTCCCCATTCTTTAAGAAATGATACTGAATTTATTTGCAGAGCAATAGCAAAATGAAAAAGAGCTCTTACTCTTTATTTTTAGAACTTTATGGGGTCTCTTCATGTTATATCAAGTTGTAAGAAATGGGGTTTGCATCTATAAAAAGAATTAAGTTAAGATTTGTAGCTTGGAATTTGCCAAGGCTGTCATGTTTTTAGCAAGTCAATAAAATTATTAACTTTTTAAACTTGTGTCCAAAATGTCATTTTCCCAAGGATTATGAGATTTCATTTCTAATACAAGTTACAGAATGCTGACTAAAGTAAATACCTTTTTCTCTGTGTGTGTAAATATGTGAATAATGGTAACTCCTCTCTCCTAGAAGATGGGCTTCATGGAATTGTGAGCTGCACAGCTTGTGGACAACAAGTCAATCATTTTCAAAAAGATTCCATTTATAGACACCCTTCACTACAAGTCCTTATTTGTAAGGTATGTGATGATTTGTTGATAATTCATACCACAGATATTTGAATGCATACCACGTACCAGACCTTTGGGGGCACAGTCATGAAGAAAGATGAAAACGGTCTCTGCCCTTGGAGGGCTTTCATTAAAGTGGGGAAGATAGCCATATACAAAGCCTGATATGTGCCATGCCGTGATGGCGGGGGGTACTATGATTATGCGAGCACACAGGAAGCCTGTGTAAATAGGACTTGGGTTAGGTGGCTTTCCGGTGGGGATGATTAAGCTGATATCTGAAATATGAATACAAATTAGCCTGGTAAGTAGAATTGGTTCAGCATGTTCTAGGCAGAGGTAACATGGTGTTCAACTCCTGGTAGTTGACGGAGAGCCTGGTGTGTTTGAAAACCTGAAGAGTATATGTGTGTTGCATCTGTGTGTTTTATAACCTTCCCTCTTATATACACTATTTCACCAAATCTAAACTCTCAATGTGGAGCAGAATTTTGACATAATTTGGAGATAATACAATTAAAAATGTTTTGTATGTGTTGATTATAGTTTTGATAGTCTGTGTATACTTTTTTATGAGTAATACCTTGGAGTTAATTTTAAATATCTATAGTATCAAGGTTATGGTTTCCTCAACTCATATCACCACTAAGATTAATCCTGTGTTAGTTTGTTTCCCAATAAAAAGCTGCCTTTGAAATGCAGGGTCAGGCCATGGTTTCCTTGGAATTCTAGGTCTCTTTTCCCTCTCCTCTCCTCTCTCCTCTCCTCCCCTCCCCTCCCCTCCCCTCCCCTCTCCTCTTTCCTCTCTTTCCTTCCTTCCATCCCTCCCTCCCTTCCTTCCCTTTCTTTCCTTTCCTTTTTCTTTTTTCTTTTTTTTTTTGAGACAGGGTCTTGCTCTGTGTCTGGACTAGAGTGCAGTGGCATCGTCATAGCTCACCACAACCTCAGACTCCTGGGCTCAAGTGATCTTCCTGCCTTAGCCTCCCAAGTAGCTGGGACTATAGGCGCATGCCATCATGCCTGGCTAATTTAAAAATTTTTTTTCAGGGACGGGATCTTGCTATGTTGCTCAGGCTGGGCTCAAACTCCTGGCCTCAAATGATCCTCCCACCTCGGCCTCCCCAAATACTAGGATTACAGGTGTAAACCACCACACCTAGCCTAGATAGTTTCTTGCACGAATTTTTGATAGATTCAGACTTGCGTAAATGTATTAAACATAACTTTGTTCTTAAGCAGTTTGTGTCCCTCCTTGCCTTAAATTCAGTGCAGCTGGGGGCCTATCTAGCGAACATGTTATAGTATCTAGTTTTAAATTGTAACAGCAGAATTTTGTATTGCTGGATTTATAACATCAGTTTCCATTTTCTTTTCTTATATATGATCACTTTTTTCAATGACCAGTCTGTTGAGCCTAGGCTATTTTAGTAATCAATAGTTTTATCAGTGAGCACAGACCCTTCCCTTTCTATAGTCTGACTGGAAAGGAATTTGAAGTCAGTCAAACATAGATTTGAATTTGACTAACAGCTTTGCCTCTTACTAGTTATATGATATGAGATTTATTTACATATTAATGAACCATAGCCTTTTCTCTCATAATACTTCCTACTTTAAATGGTAGGTATTAGGAGATTTACAGATAATGTAGATTAGTTGTTTAGCTGTATACATAGTGGCTGTATATATATGGTGTAGAGCTTTAGTAGCTAGTTGTATGAGACCAGAAATTTGCTTTACTAACGTCTATTATATAAGGAATAGTGGTAATGGATTGTATGGAAAATTATTTCAAAGAATTAATTCTTGAAATATTTTGATGTCTGGAAAATACTAGTATTGGGTAGCATATTGTTTTTGCTTTGAGTCTCTAAAACACACACACAAACACACATATTCCCTTCACTTTTTTAATGAGTTACAAAAATAAAGTTTTTATTCTTTATGATTGTTACCAATTTTAATAAAATTTCTCCTTCCCCTTTTCTTTTAATAGAATTGCTTTAAGTATTACATGAGTGATGACATTAGTCGTGACTCAGATGGAATGGATGAACAATGTCGGTACGTAATAAATCAAGATGATCTGAAATTCAGTGTTGTCTGCTTTTTGGGAGAATTCTTACATAGTCTTGTATTAGAGCCATCTTTCGTAGTATCGTCATTGATGTCTTCAACGGAAAGTTTTTCTTTTCCACAAAGCTTTAGGGTTTACGCCTAGTTTAAGGTTCTGATAAAGAATAGCCAGGTGACCTAAATTACTGCTAAAATTGCTGGCAGGAAATTATTTATTTATTTATTTTTTGAGACAGAGTCTCACTCTGTTGCCTGGGCTAGAGTGCTGTGGCATCAGCCCAGCTCACAGCAACAAGCGATTCTCCTGCCTCAGCCTCCCGAGTAGCTGGGACTACAGGCACATGCCACCACGCCCAGCTAAGTTTTTCTATTTTTAGTAGAGACGGGGTCTCACTTTTGCTCAGGCTGGTCTAGAACTCCTAACCTCAAGCAGTACTCTGGCATGGGCCTCCCAGAGTGCTAGGATTACAGGCGAGAGCCACTGCGCCTGGCCAGGAAAATCAAAATTACTTTGGTAATGAAGAAATTAAAATAAGTTTTTTGGGAATAATATTCTTTTAATCTGGCCTTTTACTGAAAAAGGGAATAATATTTTAATCTTTAAAACATTTCAGATGGTGTGCAGAAGGTGGAAACTTGATTTGTTGTGACTTTTGCCATAATGCTTTCTGCAAGAAATGTATTCTACGCAACCTTGGTCGAAAGGAACTGTCTACAATAATGGATGAAAACAACCAATGGTATTGCTACATTTGTCACCCGGAGCCTTTGTTGGACTTGGTCACTGCATGTAACAGCGTATTTGAGAATTTAGAACAGTTGTTGCAACAAAATAAGAAGAAGATAAAAGTTGACAATGAAAAGAGTAATAAAGTATATGACCATACACCCAGATTTTCTCCAAAGAAGAATAGTTCAAATTGTAATGGAGAAGAAAAGAAATTAGATGTTTCATGTTCTGGTTCTGTAACCTACTCTTATTCAGCACTAGTTGTGCCCAAAGAGATGATTAAGAAGGCAAAAAAACTGATTGAGACCACAGCCAACATGAACTCTAGTTACGTTAAATTTTTAAAGCAGACAACAGATAATTCAGAAATCAATTCCGCTACAAAGTTACGTCAGCTTAAGGCTTTTAAATCTGTGTTGGCTGATATCAAGAAGGCTCATCATGCATTAGAAGAAGATTTGAATTCAGAGATTCGAGCTTTGGATGCTATAAACAAAGAGAAAAATACCAAAGAGCATAAAGTCATAGATGCTAAGTCTGAAACAAAAGTACGCAAAGGAGAAAAACCCTGTGCTTTGGAAAGGAAGGATATTTCAAAGTCAGAAGCTAAACTGTCAAGAAAACAGGTAGATAGTGAGCACACAGATCAGAATGTTCCAACAGAGGAACAAAGAGCAAATAAAAGTACCAGTGGTGAACATAAGAAATCTGATAGAAAGGAAGAACCTCAGTATGAACCCGCTAACACTTCTGAAGACTTAGACATGGATATTGTGTCTGTTCCTTCCTCAGTTCCAGAAGACATTTTTGAGAATCTTGAGACTGCTATGGAAGTTCAGAGTTCAGCTGATTATCAGGGGGATGGCAACAGTGGAGCTGAGCAAGAACTAGAAAGTTCATCTGTAAAATTAAATACTCCTTCAAAAGATAACAGAGGAAGTATTAAATCAAAAACTACAGCTAAAGTAACAAAAGAATTATATGTTAAACTCACCCCTGTTTCCCTTTCTAATTCCCCAATGAAAGGTGCTGATTGTCAGGACGTTCTACAAGATAAAGATGGTTATAAAAGTTCTGGTCTAAACTCCAAGTCAGAGAAATGTGAACATGGACAGGGAAACAGTGATAATGAGCATTTGGTTGAAACTGAAGTTCCATTAGTTTTAGAAGAATCCGATCTTCGAAGATCCCCACGTGTAAAGACTACACCCTTGAGGCGACAAACAGAAACCAACCGTACAACATCTAATTCAGATGAAGAGAGTAATGAAACAGTTAAGGAGAAACAAAAACTATCAGTTCCAATGAGAAAAAAGGATAAGCAGAATTCTGACAGGGCTATAGATAATCCTAAGCCTAATAAGTTGCCTAAATCTAAGCAGTCAGAGATTGTGGATCAAAATTCAGATTCTGATGAAATGTTAGCAATCCTCAAAGAGGTAAGCAGGATAAATCACAGTTCTTCTTCAGATACTGATATTAATGAAATTCATACAAATCATAAGACTTTTTATGATTTAAAGACTCAAACAGGGAAAGATGATAAAGGAAAAAGGAAACGAAAAAGTTCTACTTCTGGCTCGGATTTTGATATTAAAAAGGGCAAATCAGCTAAAAGCTCTATAATTTCTAAAAAGAAACGACAAAACCTGTCTGAATCTTCTAATTACGACTCAGAATTAGAAAAAGAGATAAAGAGCATGAGTAAAATTGGGGCTGCCAGAGCAACCAAAAAAAGAGTTCCAAACAAGAAAGACTATGATTCTTCTGAAGATGAAAAACACAGCAAAAAAGCAATGGATAATCAAGGGCAGAAAAGTTTGAAGACTGCACAAGAAGGATCATCTGATGATGCTGAAAGGAAACAAGAGAGAGAGAATTTCTCTTCAGAAGGCACAGTTGATAAAGATAAGACTACAATGGAATTAAGAGATCGACTTTCTAAGCAGCAGCAGCCAAGTGTTTCCTCTATTGGTGCTGATAAGCCTTCTGGGAAAGAGGAGAGTTTTAATTTTTCAAAAGTCAAAAAGGTTGCTGAGACTAAAGAAAAGAACAAGCATCTGAAAACCAAAATGTGTAAAAAAGTACAGGGTGGATTATCTGATGTTGCTGAGAAATTCTCAAAGAAAGAGCAGAGTGATGAATCTTCTGAAGACGATAAAAAGCTAAGCAAGAAGGGAACTCAAGAAAAAGAAAAGAAAACTCCAGGCTTGAAGAAAAAAGTAATTAAGATGGAACAACAATATGAATCATCATCTGATGGCACTGAGAAGTTACCTGAGGGACAAGAAATTTGTCATTTTCCTAAGTGCATAAAACAAAATAAGAATGATACAACTGACGGGGAAAGGAAAAGTAAAAAAATAAGACATAAATCTTCTAAAAAGAAGGATGAATTATCTGATAATGCCGAGAAGTTACGAGGGAAAGGGGATAGTTGTGAGTCTTCGGAAGATAAAAAGAATAAGAATGGAGCATCTGGTAGAGAGAAGAAACGATGCAACTTGCCTGGAAAGAGTTCTAGGAAAAGACAAGATTGTTCATCATCTGATACTGAGAAATATTCCATGAAAGAAGATGGCTGTGACTCTTCTGATAAGAGACTGAAAAGAATAGAATTGAGGGAAAGAAGAAATTTAAATTCAAAGAGAAATACCAAGGAAATACAGAGTGGCTCATCATCTTCTGATGCTGAGGAAAGTTCTGAAGATAATAATAAAAAGAAGAAACAAAGAACTTCAGCTAAAAAGAAGCCAGTCAATGTCAAGGAGAAAAAGAGAAACTCCCTAAGAACAAGCACTAAAAGGAAGCAAGCGGACATTACTTCCTCATCTTCTTCTGATATGGGAGATGATGATCAGAATTCTGTCGGCGAGGGGAGCAGTGATGAACAGAAAATTAAGCCTGTGACTGAAAATTTAGTGCTATCTTCACATACTGGATTTTGCCAGTCTTCAGGTATGCAAAAATAAATAAAAAATTTATAATTTGTACTCTCCCCCCCCCCTTGAATCACTATGTTGTTTAATTTTTCCTAAAGCCATTCTAATTCAGGGTTACTGCTTAGGAAAATACCATTTAAAAATTAGTTAAAAATTTACTACAAAGCCTTCTTCCATTTATTTTTAAGCCATCACTGGAAGTTATTTCAAACATTGCTAGTATTCTGATTAAGGGATCCCAAATGTGTTGGGTAAATAACAAAATTTCTTTATCAGTGTTTAATGCTTTTATCTGGAGTAATGAGCGATAGTTTATGGAGGAAAATCAGACTGGTGCTGGTAGTTCAGTGTATATTTATTTCATGTGATGGAAATGAGTGCTTGGTACTGGCATGCCATGGTGTGTGAAAGTTTTAAGTGCTTTGCCATGCATACGGCTTTTTAAATTAGAACAGATAATTTTGTGTCTCATGAAATCCCCTGAAACAATTTAAATTTACTTCATTGAAACCCTTTGCTGATGCTCATTAACTAGTTTCTAATGACATGAACGAATGTTTCTCTTTTAAAAAGACCATCAAAATAAAAGAAGAAAGAAAATCCAAAAAGTAGGTGGATCACCCCAACCTAATGAGATAGAGCACTGGGAACATTAGGGTGTGGGTCAACTGGAGAATGATGCCAAGAAAAATAATTAAAATTTTTTTTATCATTATTAAAGTTCTTTTAAAATAAATGTGCACTGGTCACTTGTATTGTGCACTTGCCTTTTTTTTTTAAGTCAGTAAGACCTGTCAATTAACTAGGGACATGTAGAATTAAAAAAATAATTTTATAAAGTGAGTTTCACATAAAACTGTATTCCCAACATGGGTAGAATTTAAAAAAATTTTCCTCTCATTCCTTGTGTTAGAGTTTTCCTCTTATCTGCATTGGATTTTAATAGAATTAACATGAATCTTTGTTTTTACTTAAAATTTCTTTTATAGAGCATTTACCTAATGACTCGATTTGAAAACCAAGTGTGAGATGCATGGTGTGTGCTTCAATTTAATGCTCTGCTATATCAGAGGCCTAGATGGACTTGTGTTTGTACGATTATTGAAATTACCAGTTCATAGTCCCTTGCCTGAAATTCTTGGGCGTCCAGTGTGTTTCAGAATTTACAACTTTTTGGCTTTTAGAAAGGTAATATAGAGCAGTTACCATATATTTTTTAAAAGCCTCAGTAGGGTCTGATGCAGTACCACATGATCAAATATATAGTATTTCTGCAGCAAAACATTTGAGCATTCACAATTAGAGGAATAAACAGTTCAGACCAGATTTTACTGCCAAATGATCCTTGACACCACCTCGTAAAACTCAGTTTTGACAGCATTTTGGATTTCAGAATTACATATAAGGGATTGTGGACTTGTAGTAAATACACAGAATCTAATAGTTATTTTGATGTCAAATCAATGTGTTACCAGATTAGGTGAGAAAACCCTTATTAAGGATTAGAGTCTAAGAATAATAAATTGTGATTAGTTATGTGGAGTATTCCCATTAGCAAATTATAGGCTATTGAACTAATCTTAAATTTTGGAAAATTGGTTTCTGTGATTAAATAGCTTCCCTGGTGAAATCAATATGTTTGATTTCAAATATTTTACTACTTTTCATTTCCCAAAATCTCACTTGATTTGATACATATGAAAGTTTCTATTATATATCTCTCATGTTTGGAATTCTTAATACTTACTGTAATAAATAATATGCATTCATTAGACCTTAAGAAGAGATGGTAACATATAGCAAATACTCTAAGGATGCACCTCCTGATAATTCCTTACTCAGCACTGGTCTAGGTTTTGATTTATTCAACTTGACTTTGATCTGAAGGACCAGTGGGCTCATTGGGAGGTAAACTTTTTCTTGGGTATATATCTTCAGAAAACTTGAGAATCCATCACTTTGGCAGTTGTCAATCCTTCAGCTGTTTGATTGCATATTTCTTGGGACTAAGCTGATTACTTTGAATAAAAAAAAGAAGATAAATTTGCTGGGGAATTTAGCCCATCAAATATCAGGCTTTGTCAGTAGAAACACTTAAGCAGAATAGAACATGAAGGGCCTTGAAAATGAGCACTATGTAAAAAAAGTACTGTTTTTGAAGATAAATTTGGGTGTGAGCTAATGATAAGTGATATTCCTTAAAAATTTACTTGCGTATTTATATGAGCATGATGATTTCATATATTCCTCTAACATAACTAACTTAATTTTAGGTGACAATTTTAGGAGCTTTAAAAAAGCCTCTCCCAACCCCTACAATGAGTTTAAAGGATTCCAATTTATTCAGCAATATTTGGGTATCCTGTTATAGGTACAATATTTTCCTAGAAATTGGAGTTGGGGAATGGTATGGGCAACCAAGATGGTCCTAGGAGATTGCCGTCTAATGCAAAACAGTCATGGATCAGTAATTTTTTAAAAAAAAGTACCAGAAGAAAGATAAAACTATAGTGGGACTATGCAATAAATGGCAAGTGAGCTACTTAGATATTTGAGGGGAGACTTAAAAGAACAGGAAGTATTTGAACCTTCTAAGGATAGGTTAAATTTTGAAAGGTATAGCAAATAGGGAATGACAGTAGTATTTCTAGTGATATTTCATTTGAAGATCATTCTGTTTGAATGAGGTATTTATTGTGAGTTTGCTGGGGTATTTTGAGATTTATTTTTGCCTTTCTATATTTAGCACATTTGTATCCTGAGCCCATAGATGTCTTTGTTCTTTATAGATTTTTTCCTCCAATATTTCCCTCCAACATTTTATTATGAAAAACATTTAAATATACACAAAAGTTTCTACCATTACCATTGTACTATATTTGCTTGATCACGTATCTATATATCCTTTTATGTATGTATCAATGTATTTAACTTTTTTGCCTTTTCAACTTTATTTTGAAATAATTATAAATCCATAGGAATTTGCAAAAAAAGAAATTACAAGAAGGTCTCATATCGTTCACTCAGTTTCCCTTAGTGGTAATAACTTGTATAACTATAGTACAGTGTCAGAACTAAGAAACTGAAGATTTATTCGATTTCACCAGTTTCACACACACTCATTAGTGTGTGTGTGTGTGTGTGTGTGTGTGTGTGTGTGGTTGTGCGTCTATGTATATACGTCTGTGCAGTCGTACCACATGTGTAGCTTTATATAACCACCACAACCAAGATACCAGACTTTTCCATTTTATCACAAGGCTCCCTTGTGCTTTGTAGACACCCCTTTCTTTACCTCCATCCCTAACCTCGGCAACTAGTAATCCGTTCTTCATCTCTATAATTTTGTTACTTTGAGATGGAACTATGAAATACACAACATTTTGAGGTTGGCTTTTTTTGCTCAGTGTAATGCCCCTGAAATCTTTGATGCTTTTCAAATTAAATGGTAAACATAAGCATACTTCTCCCTAAATACTACAGCATGCATTTTTTTTTTCAGACAAAGTCTTGCTCTGTCACCCTGGGTAGAGTGCAGTGGTGTCATCATAGCTCACTACAAGCTCAAACTCAAGCAATCCTCCTGCCTCAGCCTCCCGAGTAGCTGGGACTACAGGCGTATGCCACCATGCCTGTCTAAATTTTTTAATTTTTTGTAGAGATGGGGTATTACTATGTTGCCCAGGCTGGTCTTGCTCTCTTAGCCTCAAGTGATCTTCCCACTTTGGTCTCCCAAAGTGCTGGGATTACAGGTGTGAGCCACTGCACTCAGCCAGGTTTGTTTTTCTTTTGAGGTGAAATTTATGTACCATGAAATACACAAATAGTAATTTCTTTAGATTTTTAATCAGAGGATAGAAATGTAGTTTTTAATAAGAAAATAAGTTTTATTATACTTGAATGTGTCTCTGGGTAATTCAGGTCATAAGTGCCATACAAATTCAAATACATTTTTAAATTACTTGATACTACCAAAATATTAATAGCGATTTTGCTATTCTTCAGCAATACAGGATAAATTAGACATCTGTTAACTTCAAATTAAAATGGTTTAATGGTACATGGATTATTTTAGCAAGAATCTTATGCCAATGTCATGGTGATTGACATAGAATTGTTATTGAGAAGGGTGGGCTTTAAAACCCTTGTGCTCTGGGGAAGCCACTTGGAAATATATAAGATCCAACTATTTGTCATCTTACTGCTGGCACTTCGTAAATTCCCCATTGTGTTTTCCGTAAAGATTCTTTTTGCTCATGTTTTTTCTTCCAGAGTAGAGTTTACAATCCACTTAATTTGCTTTAAAGTATTTGGCTTTCAGTTTTATTTTACTTGGTTTTACTTATATAGATTATTTAAAACTAATTTAAGTACACTTTTTTCCCCTTAAGGAGATGAAGCCTTATCTAAATCAGTGCCTGTCACAATGGATGATGATGACGACGACAATGATCCTGAGAATAGGTATGATTCCATCCGTAAAGACTTTAAAAAGATTATAACACACCCTAGGCGTGGGCGCAAACAGCAGCAACGGAACAGCAAGCAGGTTGTAAAAACAAGGAGTGCCTGCCTTAGAAAGACTCGTTCACGGTCTTCCTGCAAGTTTGAAAGAAAGGCCAGAAAATGAGCTAAAGCTCAGAAACCTTAAGAAAAAGTAAAATATCAGTATTAACACACCTAGCATAGGGTGTGTTATAAATCCAGAACTGTCAATTTTATATCTTCATGTAAACTGTGATAATTTTTTTGAGAATTTTTTAATTTTGACAGATTATTTTATTGATGAAAGTGAATCATATCTCAATAAGTTGGTGACAACAGACATCTTTCTCCTTTATATTTGATTATTGTGGTCCTGTTTGTTAAGACCTGTTGAGAATAATAAAAAAGATAACTCAGATATTTAAGATTAAGAAATAGCTTTCAAAGTAAGTATCAATTTACAAGGTGTCTAGACTGATTTAGATTTGAAGAATTTTTCGAATAGAATGGAAACAGTATGATAGTATTTAATAAGACTCAAACAATAGGTTTAAATGTAAACAGTATAGCCTGTACAGGTTTACTTAACTAAGGGATGGCAGGGAGAAGAGAAGGAAAAAAAACACACTATCATAACGGTGAGGTATAAGGAAACAAAGGTATTAAAGAATATAACCATGGTGTTTCTACATATCTTTTAAACACTTCCTGGACTACAGTATATCCCACACTCATAATATTCAACAAGATGATAGTGTGGTGTAGTGGATGGAATTTTGGAACAATATGGATAAGAATGTCTGACTTCTAATGTTTCTAACAACTATCTGTGTGCTCTTGGGCACGTGAAGTTAACTACTTTTTTCCAAGGTTTTCTATCTTTAAAATCAAAAGGTTGCATGAAATTTTCTCCGATTAGTTCTAGCACCAAAAATATGATAGACTTGAGATGATTTCATTAGAGAGTACTGTATTAGCCATTCATTTATTCCTAATAGGAAGCTCTAATGTTAAGAAAACATGAAGATACACATGTAATTTTTGTGTCATAACTTTGTAAGACATTAACTGAATAAATGCCTTGGGGTCAGCTGTTAGTATAGCTCTGTTTTATATCTTGCTGATGCCGATAGGTTTCTCTGTTTTAAAGATCAGCATTCTGCTAATTAACAAGAAAAGGTTTTTATTAAGGTGAATGAACAATTTTATTTTACACTTCTGAATAGAGCTTAATTGTGGTCACAGACTCAGATTCTGCTTACCTACATTTTTTAAAATTCAAAAATGTGTATCTAGCTATTTTGTGGGATGGAGGTGGGGTCCAGAATTGAATGATAAAGGTATAATCTTTATTTATCAGGGAATTTATAGTACATCATTCAGCCAGATTATGAAAGCATTTAAAGTTTCATTCTCTTTTAAAATGCTTTAATTCTTCTTCATTTATATATGCCACTATTTGTTTTCCTAAAGATCATGAGGCCTCAAATGTTATGAAAAGGCCAATAATGTTTAAAACATTCTATATCCTAGTTTAACTGTGAGTGATGAGCCCTAATTTCATATTTAACCATCAAGTAAGAGTTTTGTTAAGGTATAATAATTTTCTGTTAGAGTTTGTGAAAATATAAATAAACACCATTTTGAACTTTTAAGTTACGTGATCATCTCTCTCTGTAACTGGCAAATATTTTATTGGAAAGTGTCTTTAATTTTATCTTGTATTCATGATTAAAAAATACAACCCTGTTGAGTACTTTTGAGAAGAATTGCATTTTATCTTGAGCATGTCTTTCTTTATATTCAGTTTAATGTGCTTTTATAAAATAAACAATAACTTGTTTAATATTAGTATACCAAAGAGGTATCTAATACCCATGGGTTATCTAGTCATGATGGCGTTACAAATACCTTCTTGCACTATTTTAGTATAGATGATGTATTTGAGCATGTACTAAGCAACTTTTAAAAATTTGTTTGCAGATCATGATTAAGTCTTGCAATTATTTTTCCAACTTCACATTTTTTTGAGTAGGAAATATTTTGCTAGACAGCATATTGTAAATATGTCTAAATTTGTACACAATTATGCAATTGTGTATAAATTGTATATAAAGTTCATATGCTTTGCCTTTTACTAGTATTGTTATATATTTTCAGTTTTGGTGTTTATAAAGAAGTAAATAGTGTATTATTGCAAATGCTTAACTATTTGGATGCAATAAATTTGTGTAAAACTTTTTTCTTGTTCAAGCATTTAATTTTAATGATAATATATCTTTTCATGACAGTTGAAATAATTTGTTAGAATCAAGATATATAAGCTAGTTTGTAGCCAAAGAAGTTTTGAAATTGAGGAAGTAAATATTTTTAATTCTATAAACAAATACATATATTTGTGTGAAAGTTTTACAACAGATTTCACTGTTTACTTTTTCTATTTTAAAACTAAAGCTTTTGCGGTCATTTAGATTCATATTTTGAAATAAAGTTATATTATCGTGAGATAGAGTAGTCTAACCTGTAAATTAATTCCTAATTACATTTATTTAATGAACAAGGACAATATATTATAAGTTGATCAACACTTTTTAAATTTATTTTTATTTTATTTTTATTTTTTTTAATGTTTAATGTTTTAATGTTTAATGTCACTCTTTTGCCCAGGCTAAAGTGTTGTGGCGTCAGCCTAGCTCACAGCAACCTCCAACTCCTGGGCTCAAGCGATCCTTCTGCCTCAGCCTCCCAAGTAGCTGGGACTACAGGCATGTGCCACCATGCCTGGCTAATTTTTGTATGTATTTTTAGTTGTCCAGCCAATTTCTTTCTATTTTTAGTAGAGACGGGGTCTCGCTCTTGCTCAGGCTGGTCTCAAACTCCTGAGCTCAAACGATCTGCCCGCCTCGGCCTCCCAGAGTGCTAGGATTACAGGCATGAGCCACCACACCTGGCCAACACTTTTTTATTTTTTGAAACAGGGTCTTGCTCTGTCACCCAGGCTGGAGTGCAGTGGTGTGATTATAGCTCACTGCAACCTCGAACTCCTGTGCTCAAGTGATCTTCCCACCTCAGCCTCCCAAGTAGCTAGGACTACAGACGTGCGCTACCATGCCTGGATTTTTTTTTTTTTTCTTTTGAGACAGAGTCTCACTCTGTTTTCCAGGCTAGAGTGTAGTGGTGTTATCGTAGTTCACTGCAACGTCAGGCTCCTGGGCTCAAGTTGATCCTCCTGCTTCAGCTTCCTCAGTAGCTGGGACCACAGGTGCACGCTACCATGCCTGGCTAATTTTTCTATTTTTTGTAGAGACAGAGTCTCGCTATGTTGCCCTGGCTGAGCTCAATCTCCTGGCCTCAGGTGATCCTCCTGCCTTGGCTTCCCAAAGTGCTGGGATTACAGGGATGAGCCACCTCGCCTGACCAACACTCTTTTATTATTTTTTGGTTGAGCTTTTTTAGGGGAAAAAATATGAATAGTAGACTAGCCTTATATTTAGAATTTTGTATAACCGAAAATTTACTTTAAATTTTATAGCTTAGGCTTGATGTACTTTTTGAAAGGCAGAATAGTAATATCAAATATCTTGTCAGATTTTTAAAATTATAACATAATTTTCAAGTTTGTTATTTGAAGGTGCCATTACGGTAATGTTTCATTTGCTTTTCAAATACCTGTTGTGTTTTAAATTGAGTCTTTCTTTGAAAAGACATCCATTTATATATATAGTAATTTTTTTATTATGGTTGTAATTCAGTAATTAGGCTGGCATTGAAAATGCATCATGATTGGTTTATATTTTCAATGTAACTCAAGATATTTTGATGAAACACTTTCTAATAATATTATATATTTTAATTTAATATCTGCACTGTGAATGAGCCTCAGTGATAAGATGGTTGTGTGTTCAAGTTTAATACTACTAGTGTTGAGGATCATTAAACCAGGCTTGTCTTTAGAGATTACATAGTAAACAATCACTGAAGAGACCATTACCCCCCAAGAAAGAATTTTTGGACTATTCCTTATTCTTATATTTTGAAGGATGTGAAAAATATTTAAAATAGAGCTTTTGAGAGTAAAAAACCAAATTGCTAGATTTTTCTAAATAAGCATTGTTTTTTTACCCCAACTTTGACTAAAAGCTGAGATTTTTATGTGGATATCCTCCACTGCCACACTAATAGAGACACACACACACACACACACACACTCTTTATTGTTGAAGGATACTTAATTGGGTCTAGTTTTTTCCATAATTTCTCTGTGAGTGGAGCTAAATAATTTTTTTTTCATAGAAGCAAAATTTGATGTGGAGATTGCTCAAAGAAGTTGTCTATTGTTTATAGAAGTTCTACTTAATTAGAGTGGGACTAGACCGTAGCCTTTTAAATTTCCAGTTATTGTCGTATCATTTGGTAATACTTTTGCTTTTCAAACTAGAAAATATGCAATTTTTTTTCCTACTAGTTTGGTGTGGGTATTCTGTTGATGAAGGCGCCGTACTGATAATCCAGCATATTTTGGGAAGAGACTAATGATTTCTGGATGTTGTTCATGCTAATGAAGATATTTAATGATTGTTTTCCTGATTTCAGCAAAATTAATGGCATGAGTATATCATAAGTCCCTTAATCATTTGACTTTCATTGGCTTCCATTTTAAACACTTTCCCAAATGTCTGTCTCTTACATACATTTTTATCTGTTCTCTATGTAAATTTGGTAAATCTGGAATGATTTTCTTGTGATTTTTTTTTTCCTGTGGTGATCCTGTTTGGTTAGCAAAATTGCTTTGATTTTTCTTTATTGTACTTGAAAAACAAAGGTAGCATTTTAAATTAAGTACTTGTTTTTCTGTTTGAGTAAGGGTTTTAACTGTCTAGCAATTTTAAGGTATTTTTTTTTCATTTACTTTGTCCGTATAGCACAGGTAAGTATTGTAAGTCATTTAAGTATATAACTCAGGTACCCAGTAGCTGCTATTGGCTCTCTTTTTTATATTAGAATTACCCAGTAAGGAAAGAAATATAGGCAGTAGTGGTGACCTTTCTTCATCTCTGCTTAAGATTTAAACATCATATTCAGCCTTTCTTTCTTGTTCTCTGTTCTTTGGTGATACTGGGACTTCCAGAAAAATTTCTATTGCTCTTCCTCAAAAAAAAAAAAAAAAAAAGAGAGAGAAGAAAGAAATAAAGACTTTGGATTTCTGTTATTAGCAAAAGTGATTCATTTTTCTCACTTAATATCCTTTGTCTTTAATTTTGAAATTTCAAAATAAAATTGAGACTTGAGTAAATTGTTTTCATTTAAGTATAAAAATTTTCAACTAGTTCTTTAGTATGATCGAATTTCTTATATTTATATCAGTGTTAATATATGTTTTCTTATTAAATTCCCTCTAAACCTGGCTTAGATTTTTGTATAAAATCAGGGACTACGCATTTTATTCATGCCTATTCAAACATCAGAGCCTATGTATAAACTATTAATGACTTGTGGGTTCTTAATATTATACATCTTTTATTTTTCTACTTCTAAGATTTTTAAAAAATGTCATTTGATATTAATTTTTCTGGTACCCTCACCAAAAAGAAAACTTTCATTAGCTACTTTTCATTAACTACAGACATGTGACTAAAAGATGTTTCAAATCATTGTTTAGCTTTTTGATTATTTGGTGACTTCATTATTATCTCATGAATTCTACCATTTTGGGGTATAGATTATTATGCCTTAGTCATATTTTTGAATAGAAAACTTAAGGTACTAATTTTGAACCTAAGAATTAAAATATATACTAATATAAATTTTGAAGAATTCCATAGTAATTCTACACATTTTTAAAAATTTCTATCCCTTAAGTACGTGACATTTATTAAAACAAAGCTTCACATCCTACTTGAAGGGGTATGTGCTTATCATGCTGTTCTCACAGAAAATATTTAACATTCCTTGGCTATTCTCCTTTGAATTGTTATACATTATCAACCTTTATATGGTGTGATGCTTTAGTATTACATATACTTAGTTATTTTATATCTCTAAAGAGCATGCATTTAAACTTGTGATTTTATTTAGAATTCTGTTAATTATTTGTTTGTGATACACAAAATATATAGAAACAATTTTTAAACTAATTTTATCATCCCATGTATGGATGCCCAGTATTTTGGCCTTCTAAAAATGTATTTCTTTTTTTTAGCAATTTTCTTTAAACCTATTAAAAAATAAAGTAGTAGCTGTAGGATGTATCTCAGATTGCACGTTAGTTTATTTTAGAGATGGAACATACTGGACTCAAGATGTTTAGAACTTTTTGTAATCTTTAAAAATCAAAGCTTGAATTCTTTTATTTCTAAATACATAAATTTGAAATCAGTGAAATACAGATAATTTTTGAAATGTGAGTATATTGTATTTTTCCAGGACATCATTAGCACAGGAGTGTTAATGACTAGAGAGTATAGTACTGGCAAAATAATAGTAAAATTAATAATACATTGAGATTTAGGATTTGGGGTTCTACTCCTGACTTTGCCCACTCACTAACTAGCTTTATTTCTTTGGCTAGTCATTTCCCCTCTCTAAGCCTGTTCCTCATCTATAAAATGACCGAGGTAGACCCTAAGGTCCTTTCTTCTGGCTCTAACATTTTGTGTTGCTTTTGTTGTGGCTGTTTCTCTAAAGCTCCCTGGTGCAAGAGATCCTTCTTTTGATTGCTCCTTTTTAAGAAACTCAACATTTTGAATTATTGATTTACTTATCAGCAAGAAATGGTTTACTTTCCTGTTTAAGTGCTTAAATGAGAGGTTACTGATTTTCTTTCTAGATAGGATCAGAATTACTAAAGGCTTTGTTGGCTTTTGCTTTTTTTCCCCTGATTGCTTGTTTGTCATGCTTTGTTAGACTCATTTCTTACTATTATTATTTGTGCTTTCTTTCAGTAGATGAAGGTGTAATAAGGCGTTATCTTAGTGTTCATTATGCGATTTAGAAGACTTAGTTTGTGTGGGTTTGGGGGTTCTGTTATTTATTCTCTCATGCACCAGTTCCGGTCATTGTTTGTTTGTAAGTTTTTACCCTCCCTCCCATATTGTTTTGCTTTCTCCCCCTCTCCCTTCCCTCCTTTCAGGAAAATGGAGGAGTGGCTCCATTACTTCCGGTTCTGCCCAGGTTTTCTGCCACAAGAGTGGCACAGCCTGTGCCTCTAATGCTTCTGATAGAGTCATGACTGCTTTGGATGCTACACCTGCCCCAAGATGTAATATTGAGCATTGAGATTCCAGGGGCAGTACCTTGTTGCCTGGATGATTTTCCCAGAAACGTCCTGGAAAGCCTCAAGAAAGGAAACTTCAGAGCAAACAGAATCAACTAGGGATCATGACTATACATCCATCACATGCATACCAGCATGGGTCCAGCCGAGACCTCCAAAATGATGCTTTGCCAGCCTCAGCTGGTTCTCAAGTGATGATGTCCTTGAAGTCTCTGTGGCCCGTGACTCCAGAGTTAAGGTAGTGGAGTTTCCCTTTAAAGCATCTCACAGCAGGCTTTGTAGATGGGACACATCTCAACTCAGCATGCTTGCTGACTACTCAGGTTGAAGGTCAGCCTTAGCCCTTAGGTCCTTTAACTTAAGTTCTAATTTTGAAATGTAGGATAGGTTTATGGTACAGGGGTCTTTGACATATTGGACTTGATCCATCAGTAATAATGTATACAGAATGATTTAATTTACTCTTTTTAGGGCTTAATTTACATAGCTATAAATTAGGATTTCCTTTGGTCAAATGGTGTTAGAGGGCAAAGATAAAACATCTTAGCCAGGTAAAGCTAAAGAGGGTAAAGTCTCCATAACTTTGTAGGTAACTTGTGATTTGGAGACCATTGTCTGAAGTTTGTAATTTTTGTGCTTCTAAAGTGACTATGATTGTTCTACATAATATGGTCTTACTGAAAGTTGTTGATAAATTGTAATTCTTCAGTTTTTGGATCTGATTCATTTTCTAAGATTTGTTAGTTGAGATATACTTGTATCTTATCTCATGTACATCATATTTTCTTATTTTCATGATAATCCAGAACTTGAGAATGAATTAGGTAGCTTTACATATTTTGACTTCCCGTTTAGTAGACATATTCTTAGGAGTCCAGGGTTTGAAAGAAGAAAAATTTGTGTGGTTTCTTACAATTAACAACCAAATCTTTATAGCTAATATAGAATTTTAAGACTTTTTTTGAACTTGTGAGCACAAACTGAAATCAGGTTGTTGAACTAACCTTTACAGTAACTACATTAGCAATTGTGTTTTTGTTGGTGATATATTGTCCCACCCAAATGATGATATAAGATCTCCTTGTAACTGCAAGTAAACTATGTTTTCATTTCTAATTTAGTATCCAGTGCTTCACATGTTTTATACATACACATTCATTCCAAAATTTATTATGCAA
Source organism: Indri indri (assembly GCA_004363605.1). Classification (NCBI taxonomy): domain Eukaryota; kingdom Metazoa; phylum Chordata; class Mammalia; order Primates; family Indriidae; genus Indri; species Indri indri. Next base: position 26,555 of record RJWJ010016461.1, read on the forward strand.
ATTAGTTTGAGAAAGTTTTTCATGGTCCATGAGAAATGACAACATATTATTATTAAGGATGATTTTAATATAGACCAGCAGGAAAAAAAACTTTAATGCCATGCCACACAGAAAATTGTGGCTAACATTTTATTTGAGAGTCTTCTAGTCTTTTTTATAGACATAAAAATTTTAGAAACTTTTTTTTACAAAATAGAATTATATTGTCCCTATTGGTTTATAAATTACTGTTTCACTTAAATATTTTCTGTGTCAATAAATCTTATTTAGAATATTATTTATTTAGAATGTCTACCTTTTCTTCTTATGGATAGTCATGTGATAATACTCTATTTAATCCCTTTCTGATATTGAATGTTTAGATTTTTTCTTATTCTTTGCTATTATAAAACATTGCAATAAATATCCATGAAATAAAAGATTATTTTAGAGAATTTTTTCCAGAAAGATACTTTTATTCAATTTAAAGGACTTCCTTTTATTCTAAAACTGTATCCTAATTTGTGGAGGGTATGTTGTAAAATAGTCTTTATTTTATAAAATGATGAAAGTAAATGGTATTTGGGTTTAAATTTTTTTTTCTTGGCAAAATGAAAAGTTGGCAACCTTGTATTAGTCCTCATTTTTAAAAAGTTTACTGTTCGCAAACCATTGATCTAAAATTATAAGAGCAAAGCTTTTTAGCTTTACTCTAGTTAAAGATTTAAATTGGGGTGATCTTCATTTTGTTGAAATACAAATCAGGGCAGAAAACCTCAGTAAAGCAAATCGTTGTGGCTTCCTTTAGCAAATGGTGATTCTCTGTGTTGTCTAGATGTTTCTGATTCATCTGTTTAAGGGAGAAAGCACCAAAAGGCATATAATAAACATTTATGGAAGTGATCGTCTAATTTGCTTTAGTCTATTTAGGTGTCTTTGCTATGTATTTTGAATATAAATAGTAATGAACAATCTACCTATCAAATAAAATTGAGAAAGAATCAACATGCATTAACATCTCCTACCATTGAATTCTTCATTGAAATGTGTGTGCATGCTAAGAAATGTAAAGAGGGGTTTCAAATCCAGAAATAACAAAGGTTCCATAATCCCAGCTACAAGTTTTTGACTGAGTTAGAGAGTCAGTCTTGATTACCAAGAGGATGTTTACCCCATAATGGTTAACCTATGGCTAACTGTCAGAATCATGCCATCTTCTTTTTGAACCTTTCTATAAAGTATTTCTTTGTTACTGTGATTTATGCATTTGTATGAAAAGGACACCCAGACTTATGAAAACACCTTGTCTTTCTTGCACAAAAGCTGCACAATTGCTTTTATCTTACATTTTCAGATATCTTTCTTGAGTGCAAACATGGAAATTTCCTAGGAAATTGGTCTTTGAGGAACATTTTGAGAAATTTTGGTGGGAACGAGGCTACTGTGTACTGTATTTTTCTAAAAATGAAAACTCACTTATGGTAATTTATATATTTTTTTTACCATGTGTAGTTAGTAGCACTCATGTCCCTTCTCTGCCCTAGCTTGAATATTTTTAGAGATTCCTGATTGCTTCAAGACTTGATATTTGGTATATGCTTTCATCTGATTAAAGAATTTATGAAGTAAATTGAAATTAAGGTCCAAAAATATTCTCCAGTTTGAGGCACTGTTTCATAATATAATGGTTTATTACACGCTGATTTTTCAAGAATATGTTTTGCTGTTGACTAAAACCTCTCATGTGAAGTTTTGTCTTGGAATGCCACTTGTCTGAATAAGCTGATTTACTGTTGTTGGCCTGTCTGACATTGTAGTTGTTGGATGATGGCAGTAAAGCAAATAAAGAATTGGAAGGTTATCCAGCATCAAATATAATTGGTCAAAATAGTCAATAGAATATGTCCTTCAGATTTTTCATTATATTGCAGAATTGTATAGAATTGAGAAATAATCCATGCAAAGAACATTTTTAGAAGTTTTTGTATATACCTTAGGTCAAAATGTTTTGCTAGCCTTTTATTTACAATATAAAATCTATTGGCACATTTATTTCCATTTCGATACATATAATTCTGTTTTTGTTTTTAATTTGGTATATTTCACCCCCAAATATATGGTTTTTTTAATTGTTTTTTTACTCTCAAGAATTGCCAAGAAGATGCTTTTAGAAGAAATTAAAGCCAATCTTTCCTCTGATGAGGATGGATCTTCAGATGATGAATCAGTAGAAGGGAAAAAAAGAACTGGAAAACAAAATGAAGAAAACACAGGAGATGAGGGTGAGCTCCCCAGAGAGAAGTGCAGGATGTCATAATATGATTCCTTGACCAGTTCAGTCTTTGAAGATTATCTGACCAAGAAACCTCTTAATATGTGCATTTAGAATTTACTAAAATGTTTAAAACTTTATTACCATGACTGCTTTTGAGTATCTTGTAATAATTGTGGAAGTGTTTTTTACTCTAATTTTGTCAGTTATTGCCAATAAACAAATAATTTTTAAAATGTAATATTTTATATCTTACAAAAAATTCTATAAATGTGTATTTATGATATTTAGTCAATGTTTAATAATAGTAATATATCCAGTCTCAGGTGATTACCTGGCATCACCATTGATACCAAGGTATATGTACAACTTTGATCTTTCCCATAAATTATGATAATTGTCAACAGAAAAAATAATTTTGCAAAGCATTTTAAAGGAAAAAGACTGAAGAAAAGGTTTTATTGATTTATTTTCTTTATTTAGAAGCAAAAAATCAAGTCAATTCTGAATCAGATTCAGATTCTGAAGAATCTAAGAAGCCAAGATACAGACATAGGCTTTTGAGGCACAAACTAACCATGAGTGATGGAGAATCTGGAGAAGAAAAAAAGAGAAAGTCTAAAGAGCATAAAGAAGCCAAGGGCAGAAATAGAAGGAAGGGTAAGATGTTTTCATTCTGAATGTAAGGAACATACTGGTTTTATAAACTAATTATAGTAATGAAATGTAAGTGTATCTGTTCAGTTGACAATCTATATTAAATGAGTATCAGTGTACTGGCAGCAACTGTTCTCTTACATGAGAGTGAAATAAAGAATTTAGACTGGGCTAGGCATGGTGGTTCATGCCTATAATCTCAGCATTTTGGGAGACTGAGGTGGGAGGATCACTTGAGGCCAGGAGTTCCAGACCAGCCTGGGCAATATTGTGAGACCCTGTCTCTACAAAAAAAATTAGCTGTGCATGGTGGTGTGCACCTATAGTCCTAGCTACTCAGGAGGCTGAAGCAGGAGGATCCCTGAATCCCAGAAATTCATGGTTACAGTGAGCTATGATCATGGCAGCCTAGGTGACAGGGTGAGACTCTGTCTCAAAACAAACAAACAAATTTAGAATGGGAAGATAACCCAGAAAACTGAGTTGACACAAAAAATATTTTTAACCTTTAGTTGTCATACATGTTTAGATTATAAGGAGAAATAAATGTGATTTAATAAATAAAATATACTTAAAGGTTATATAGAAAATGTAAGATTCCATACAACTGCAAGAAGACATAGTGCTTTTCCATGAAAAGATAGCAGATACAATTAATTTGGGTAGTTTTATGCAAGCTTATATGCAAGACTTGACTTACATGTAGTCAGATTAAATATTCATTTCATTGAAAGTATGAATCCTTTTGCATTGAGCACTTTCATGTTTCTAACGTCATGGTAAGCATCGAGAATACAAAAATGAATAAGGTGATCATTGTCTGGTATAGTGGTTTTCAACCTGGCTACACATGTGAATCAATTGGGGAGTTTTAAAATATACCTATGACTGGGCTCCATCCCAAGCTAATTGTATCATAATTGGTTGTAGTGGGACTTAGGTGTCTAAATGTTTTAAAAGCATCTCAGTGATTCTGATATGTAAGTAGGTTTCGTAGTCACTGGCTTAGTAGGAATTATTGATCTTTATAATATAAAATATTATAGTGTTATGAAGAGCATATTGTGTAACAGAGGCATTATATTAGGTAATTAAGTATGAAATGTCCGAATTCTTTTAAGTACTAAGTTTGACAGTTGATATTTCTGATATTTCACCTTGACACTTCTTTTTTTATTTTTTTTTTGTGAAGGTGCATCCTTAGTCTTTTTTCTTGAGACACAGTCTCACTCTGTTGCGCAGGCTAGAGTGCTGTGGCATCAGCCAAGCTCACAGCAACCTCAAATTCGTGGGCTCAAGCGATCCTCCTGCCTCAGCCTCCCGAGTAGCTGGGACTACAGGCGAGAGCCACAACATCCAGCTAATTTTTCTATTTTTAGTAGAGATGGTGTCTCACTCTTGCTCAGGCTGGTTTCGAGCTCTTGACCTCAAGTGAACCTCCCTCCTCGGCCTCCCAGAGTGCTAGGATTACGACCATGAACCACCATGCCCAGCCATCCTTAGTCTTTTAAACACAGAGTTTGGCTTGTGATTATCTTTCACATTTTTTAGAGCAATTTTTGTGAAACCATGGATAAGTCAAAAATTGGTGTTATTTACGGATATGAGTTCCATCGTGGAAGCAATGCTGCGCAGATGGCTGGTAATATCAACGAAGTGTTTGGGAATGGGGTGGATAATGAATGCATAGTGCATCAATGGTTTGAAAAGTTCCATTTGGTGAGTTTAATCTTGAAAATGAGCCACGTGGGCTACCTGAGAACACGGTGGATAATGAGCTGAAAGCTGTAGTGGAAGTGAATCCATCTCAACCTATGTGTGAATTAGCAACAAGGTTTGTTGTTGTTGTTGGTTTTGTTTTCTTTTGGGGGACAGGGTCCTGCTCCGTTGTTCAGGCTAGAGTGCCGAGGCCTCATCATAGCTCACTGCAACCTCAGACGCCTGGGCTCAAGCGATCATCGCACCTCAATCTCCCAAGTAGCTGGGATTACATATACGCACCACCACGCCCGGCTAATTTTTTCTATTTTTAGTAGAGCTGGGGTCTCCTTCTTGCTGAGACTGGTCTCTAACTCCTGACCTCAAGCGATCCTCCCACTTCAGCCTCCCAGAGTGCTAGGATTACAGGCGTGAACCACCACACCTGGCCGACATTTCATATTTAGCGACCTAATATAGTTTGGCACAAAGGAGGATTTCTTTAGCTTCTTGAGGAGTGAGGGTTATCCCCAGAGAAGCCTTTGTGAAGAAGAAGGATTTCACCAAGCAGATCAAATTGGAAATGGGGAGCAGGTAGATGTGTTGTGAAGATTTATAATACAAACAGGGAAAAACATTTTATGAGCTTGTGTAAAATGTTTGGCATGTGGTGAAGGGGATACGATTAATATGGTATAAGCTGGGCTATAGGTAAGAGTAAGGAAAGGAACAACAGGAGATGAGACTGGGCTTATAAGACAGAGACCAGATTCCGGAGATCCTTGTAAGCCTGTGTTTCTCAGACTGGAATACTTGGTGATATACCAAGGGGTACATCTCTTTGGTGTCTCCAGTTTACTTGAGATTTTGAGAAGGGCATTTTTGTATTGAATAATCATGCATATTGGGCAATTAAATGTGATATTTGCCTGAGAATTTTGGGTAACAAAAAGCATTCAAAGAAAAATTTTTTTTTGCTTGTTGGGGGCAGATTCCAAAGGGTATAGATACTACCAAACCCCTGAAGGACAGATTAACTGTTCTTTGCCACTAGGAGTGGGAGAGCATTTTTAGTTGTGTTTGAGAAGTACAATAGGCTCTAAAGGCTAGAGAGAATCATTGAAAGGTTTTTATTATTATTGTATTTTTAAACTTTGTTTAACAGATATATTGAGATATAACTCATAAACCATACAATTCACCCATTAACAATGTACAGTTTAGTAGTTTTTAGTATATTCCCAGAGAAATACCACCACTCTTTTTTTGTTTGTTTGGGCCTTGCTCTGTTGCCCAGGCTGGAGTGCAGTGGTGTGATCACAGCTCACAGCAATCTTGACATCCCAGGCTCAAGCAGTTCCCCCACCTCAGCCTCCCAAGTAGCTGGGACTACAGGCACCTGCCACCACACCACGCTAATTTTTTAAAATCATTTTTTGTAGAAAACAAGGTCTTACTATATTGCCCAGACTGTTCTGAAACTCCTGGTCTCAAGGGATCCTCCCACTTCAGCATCCTAAAGTGGTGAGATTACAGGCAAGAGCCATCACGCCCGGCTACCACCACTTTTTTAAAAAACTTTTTATTTGTAGTACAGTATAATACAAAGAAGTGCTGATATTATAAGAGGACAGCTTAATGAACACACAAAGAAGGCATCTGGGTCAAGGAACAGGATGTTTATTACTACTACCCAAGGATCCCAAACTCAGCATGACCACTTTTTTCCCTGTGGAAAGGCTTTAATAAAGGATGTAATGTGATCAGATTGGTTGCTCATTATTCGTTGAGACTGGAGGCATTTAATCTATTTGGAAGATATTGGTAGAGTTGATGCTAAGTAGTATTGTTGGAGAAGAGGAAGATTGACCTGAGTCATACAGGAGATTGAATTATTAGGTCTTTTTAACTGATCTGAAAGGGAAAAGTCTAGGATGATTGTTAGGTTTTTAGAGTTGCCATGGTATAGGTATAATGCCACAAAAATAGTTGAGGTTGTTCAGTGGAGCTGTAATGTTTTGCAAATGGAGGGCTAAAGAAAGATTCTTGGAATCCTAAACAGTTATAGAGCTTTTGAGAAAGAGTTCTCCATTAGAGAGGAGGAGGAGGTCCCTGCCATGCACACATACAATTAATATGCCATGGGTATTTTCATGTTAATAAAATAATAGTACGTAATTTTGTGAATGCTTATAAATTTCTTTGCAGCATGACTACAGGCTTTTCTTACAGATTTTATGAAGGAACTGAATGATTTTATAGGTTATATATAACCTAATATATTTGTGTGCATCTTCAACAAAAGGAACAATATTGATTTTGCCTCTGAGGCTCACCTCAGGATGTAGATATTACATTTGAGATTTACTTTATTAAGATCCAAGTTTTCTGTGACCTGTGTTTCTGCTGTCTCCTTCTGTGGCTAATTTGTTACCCAAGTGTTTCTCGGTTGGTTGGTTGTGTAAGAGAGAGTAAACTCCTAAAATCCCATCATATTTGTGTTTCTAATGTGGATTCTGGTCATAGTGATTGATACATTTGAAGTTGCATGATATTCAAGTTTTGTAAACTGGTGTCTGCACAGTGTTTGGAAACTTGAATTGGGAGATGGGGAAAAATCAAAAGAGAATAGCTTATTTATTGAATCTAATCATTAAATTAAAATTAAATTGAAATGCATTAAAGAGGTATAAGAACAGAGTATAGCATGTGAACTTTAATTTTCTTCTAAATTGGAAAAATGTTATAAAATTATTTTAGTAACAATTTTGAAACTGTAAATATTGCCTTTATATTAGATGATAATGTTATTTTTTTCAGGTGTGATAATGGCATATAGTTATGTAGGACAGTATCTTTATGCTTAGGGGTACAGTGTCATGATGTCTCACTTAATTTCAAACAGTTCAGTGTAAAAAAGGATACGTGTGTGTGTGTGTGTGTGTGTGTGTGTGTGTGTGCAGAGAGAGAAAGCAAATGTGGCATACTGTAAAAATAAGTGAATTTAGGAGAAGGGATACAAGTGTTCATTCAACAATTCTTTCAAGTTTTTGGTAGGTTTGAATTTTTTAAAAATTAAGTGTTGGGTGAAAAATTAATACTAGGTTTAAAATTTTATTTAACCTGAGAATTTGTGTGTGTGTGTGTGTGTGTGTGTGTGTGTAGGCACACGTGTCAATATGTGTGTTTTTGGTGCTCTCCCAACTTCACAGTTGCTTAGCAATTCTTTTTTTGTTTGTTTTTTATTATGGTAAAATATACATAATATAAAATTTACCTTTTTTTTTTTTTTTTTTT